>SNQJ01S0140303.1:11975-25046 GCA_010110895.2 Picea sitchensis | reverse complement strand
TTATGTAATACATAGATGTGAAGTATTTTATAGATTCTGCAGGCGTAAATGTGACCTATTCTATGGATTCTTCGTGACGAGTGCACACATAGATCATAGATGTGACGTGCTTCTCCGACCCCGTGAAATGTTTGAAAGGTCAAAAATTGTTTTTTGTTTATTTTTTTTTAGTAATTGTAATTTTTTTTTTAGTAATTGTTCTTACACTTAGGTGATCCAACGAATAATATGAAGGGAATAAAGAACCAACTTTTATTGGATTATGCGAAGGAAAGTTACATTTATTGATAATGTAAGAGAGTAGGTGACCGAATAACGTACGTAAAGGAGACAAAGATATTATTTTCTTTGGAGTTAGTTATCCTTACATTTCGTAGTACGTAAACAAATAAAGCAAATGTTTTATTTTGGGTGGTATGTGATAATAAAATTTACAATCATTTTATTTTTATCATATTAAATTTTTTTATATAAATTATTAATTTAAAAATAAAAAGAAATTTATAAATCTTAATATTTTTACTTATTGATGATGGTAATGATCAATCTTCAAGTAGTGGACATAGTAGTCGCGGACAGTCGATATGTAGTGGACATTATCGGTCAGAGGAGGGTAATCGAAAGTACCCATCAAAGGTGCGCACAATCCAACCCCTACGTTGAGGATGTTGGGCTAAAGGTTATCAATCATCGGGACCGTGGATACCCCTGATGAAGGGTCACGACAGGAGAAGGATAATTGATCAATGGACACGATCTGACCCTCATGTGGAAACAACAAGACTTGGAAAAATTTCGTGACCACTTATTGCATAACATAGGTCCAACTCCTACCTAACAAGAGATTTTAGTCGAGAGACACATCAACCACTTCAACCGCGATGCACATGGTCTTCCCCCCTAACTGCACGGGGAAAGAGGGGATTATTCCATGTGGATGGAACAAACACCCGTCGAAAGTGGTAATAAGAGTAGGTGATGGAGACAAAATGAGTTGGCCAATGGCCTTCCAATACGCCAAAGAAATCACGCATGTCGAGGCACCCTCATCAACCACCATGTGGAAAATGTTCCAAGTAAAATTTGTCGTGGAGTAAGCCACTACTATCAAAAATGCTATGTGGTAAGGAAGATGAGGTTTTAAGTCGATCGTATCAAGCATGATCATTCCTAGATTACAAGTCTCAACAGATCCTAAGGGAAGGGAAACTTTGGAGGAATTCCAAAGCAGACATTGCACAAGGGGTTTGTGACAAATCCTCCACCACAGAGTAGTTCTGGGCGGCCCTTGTGTTTCGGTTGTGGGAAGCTTTCTTGAACGCACCTTTTGGGATGTGTGTCATTGTTTCACCCAACGTATTCTCAATATGGCTGGGAAGAGATGGCTTTTCGGCTTCTTTACCCTTCTTAGAGGTGTTTTTCATTCCATAGTCGTGTGTCCTAGTTGATATGTCAATGCTACCTTTCATCATGTACACATTCACGGATGAAGGATTGCTCGAAGAAGGAGGGGGTCCCTGACTTCCCCCTTCCGTGCTCAAAGAGGCTTGAGTTAGATTTTTCCCATGTGGAAATGGGTCAGTTAACACGACAGGCTGTTTTTGTGCCAATAACTTTTGGGCCTTCGCAAGCCGAGGGCACTGGTGAGTCATATGGTCTTTCTTGCAAAGATTACATGGATACTTCGACTTCTTCTTTTTAGTGCTTCCCCCACCAGCATTATCGGTAGGTTTCTTATCCCCCTTACCCTTCTTTCGTTGTTTCTTCTTTCCTTCAGGCTGCTGGGTGGCCTTCGATTTTTTCAATTGCACACTGTGTACATCCAACTTTTGGGTAGGGGGATAGTCGAACCAGTGGTCTGGATGGCCACTCTATGCTATATCAACAATTGATGCAATTGATTTGATAGTTGATCAACGGGATTCATTTGCATTGAACCAACAATACCATCTGCATGTGGTCTAGACCTCTATCCGGTCTTGTCAAGTATCGAGCTCGATGCATCTGGAAAAACTTTGTAAAGTAAACCAGAGTGAGAGTAAATTAGTTCTAATTTTTGGGATCTCATTATCACATCTTCCTCTGAAAAGACCCCTAATGTTGTGACGTCTTTAGACAACTGGGGTACCAAGTAATTAAGGAACCACTCAAGCAGGAATGTTGGTGGGACTGGCACTTTTATCAAAATCTTCCGGCGTCTCCATTCTCTGATGTGATCCGAGATATGGTCCGCTTTTGTCTGCTCAAAGTTGGACAAAAATTCGGTGCCTACATCGTATCTCACAGGTAACTGGAAATGGTTTAAGAAAGCCACTGCCAATTCGTCGAAGGAAGAGTATATTGAGTGGTCAAGCTCAATGTACCATTTCACAGCACTCCCGATGAGAGTGCGTTGAAACAAACACAACTGGATGAAGTCATCCCTCAATGAGTTGGAAGAGCACCATAGATAGAAGGTGGTCACATGATCGCCTGAGTCTTCATTAGGCTTGGCCTCGAACTTTGGACTGTCTGAAGGCAACTTGGTTGGCATGGGAGGCCAATGTGGATCATGCTAGATGGGGTCGTTTAATAACCTTGTCAAGTCTGGAAAATGCAGAGTTGCCATAAATGGTAATTTGGGTTGTTGATTATAACCAAGGAAAAAGGATCCTGGAGTTTGGTTGGCACCAGGTTGCCGAGAAAAGTTAGGTTGTTGGCCAGGGTTTTGGTAATAACCATGGTCATGACCAGCGTATCGATTCTTCTCTTGTTGATATGTCATCGGATGACTCTCGTAATAGGACGTAAAGGGTTGGGCTTGCGTTGAATTCCAAGGATTTTTGGAAGGGTTGCCCCCTGTCGATCTGACGGGCATAGGTGTTGAGACTTGCCTGGGGTTCCATTGACTATGGAACGGGTTTCCCCCGGTCGACATCCCTGACAAGGGAATTGATCCCTGCCATGGATTCCAAGGTCCTTGTGAGGAAGGAATTCCTAAGTTTGCCCCCTGTGCAAGAATAGTACCCTGTAGAGGATGTTTTTGTCCATTACCGGGGTTTCCCCAGGCCGAGACAACAACTGATGAGAAATCATTTTTACCAAACACATCGAACAAAGAGAATGGTGTTGAACCTACTGACATTCTATAAGAAGGAAGTCCTTGACTCCCTTCTCCAAACAAACTATAGTTTACGTTCAGTTTGGCAGAATGTTGGTGAGCACCGTGGAGCAAAGGGGATGAAGGAGGTATATGACCCCCTCTGTAAGGGAAAGTGTTATAGGGAGTAGAAGTTCCCCCCATGGATCCTTGTAGAGGAGCATTGGAGCTCCCTTCCCCGAGACCTAAAGTCTGTAGAGTGGAGTAGGAAAGTACAGTGCTCGTACTGAAGCCAGGCATCCCGTATGAGAACAGAGGGTCTGTTGCACTCTGGGTGAAAGGAGCAGTGATCGCCACCATAGACAGAATTAGAACATTGCCTGAGGTAGAGGCAGTCGAGACCATAGTGGCCCGGACTAACGACGGTTGGTTAGGAGGCGGAACACCCCCTGTAGTGACAGTCGTAGAGGAAATATGAGTATTCCTTGAAGAAGTAGCAGCATTTGTTTCCATTGCTGCTTGTGACACTACCTGACGCTCATAATATTGAACCTGTACGATGATGGGTGCCGATAAATCAGTGTTTGGAGGGTTATACGGACCAAGAGCTTCTGCTCTGAGGTAAACAATTATTGTCTCCTCCGTAATCAAATTTTCTCCTCTCGGAGATGAGTCAGCCACAGTTTCCTGTAACTCGGTCACCTCAAAAGACCCTTGTTGGTCTATTTTTCTCCTTAGCGATGGTGGGGGTGACTCGAGATCAATCGACAGCAGGCCCAAAATCCTTCACGACCGGAGGAGCTCCTGATCCTCCATTGTGTGAGAATATCAATGACACACTAGGGATTTCTATAATCATTTTAAAAACCATCACACACTAGAAACATCTCCTATGAGACAAGACAAGTAGATCACTAGCTAGTTGGAAGAACTGTTACACCAGCCAACACTAGAGCAACTTACCGGTGCAAGTACAACTCGAATACAGATGCACCATCTGGGTATACTCTACAAAGTGTGGCCCGATGTCTTCCATAGGTACCACGTTATACCCCCGCAATCACCTGTGTAAGTCACTAAGATAAAAGCAACTAGGTTGCCAGTACGTGAACAGTCACCAGGCGGGTACAGTTGACAGTCGAGTGGACCACAATGAGCAGGGTATCAAGCCTGAAACCTATCAAGGATATCAAAAGAAAGTGTTATGGAATACGACTGAGGACCTCGAATGGATTCAAGACCCACGAAGCTCCGTGGAAAATGTGATCAATAGAATCCCAAGATAATCCCTCTATATGTGTTCCCCACTATGTTTGGTCTGGCTTTGGAGGGGTTAGCTCTGCTACCTTTCCTTACGCAACCTCATGTTTAGCCCCTATGTTAGAGGGGGGTCCTAGATAACTTTAACGGTTACCAGACTTTCAAGAACTCCCTAGATCAGACTCTTATGTTTTTTTTTGTAGCCTTGAAGAGTTTCCTCTCTAATCCTAAATCAAGGCTCTAGCCTAGACTAAATTGATGGACCCTTCAAACACAAAGTCTAATAAATTTTAATTAAGATTTAATTTTAGTGGTTGTCTTAAGTCAAGAGGAGTGGAAATGTAACCAATGATGTTTTTTA
Source organism: Picea sitchensis (assembly GCA_010110895.2). NCBI lineage: Eukaryota > Viridiplantae > Streptophyta > Pinopsida > Pinales > Pinaceae > Picea > Picea sitchensis. Next base: position 20,346 of record SNQJ01S0140303.1, on the reverse strand, counting down.
AGAGACGAAAGAGGAGAGCATAAGATGATACTGGAAACAAAAGCACTTCTTTCTTCACAAATAAATATTTGTCAATTTAAACTCTTTAACCAAACTTTTTGTAACTACTTTTCTCACATCTTTGAAAAGAAAAACCTTAAAACAATATTTCCCTCGACTACGAGCTACTTAATGTCCTAAGCATTTAAGTAAAGAAATCAAGAAAACTTTCTTTTTCCTTGGTAAATGAAGCAACTAACCTAAATTACTTTACCAAACAAAGACATGAAATATTGTTTTTTATTGTTTTATGCTTCAAAGCAAGAAATTTTAAAATGAATTCTTTTCTTTTCTTCTAAAGAAAAAAAGGGGAAAATGACGACAAGACGGGAAGAAATGAGTTCAAGCCCAAACACAGATCGCAGGGAGTCACTAACTATACCAAATAGGTAGATCAAAGCAGACTCACAAACTTGTCTAAAAAGCCTGTCAAAGAAAACACAATAAATCTTTTGATAAGAAAAATATATGTTGAAGTCAAACCTTGGCTATAGACTGCTATAACAGAGACCAAGACTAGATCAAGAAAACCCCTGAGAAGTGTGACTCCTGACAGGGAAGAGGATGAATGCCTCTTCTTCTTTTCTTATTTTTAAATTTCTCAACAGGCACACTACTGACACTTCAACAACCAGCGTATGTATGTAGGTTGTTCAAGGGCAGGGCATGTATGCACTCATGCAGGCCCACTGCAGACCACGTACACCTCTGTAACTCTTCAAAACAATGAAAACCAATAGTCCAACACAGGCATGGAGTACTGATATGGAAGACCAGAATCCCTTAAAGACACAAAAGCTTACAAAAACTCAAAAAATAGTAAATAAAATGATTCAAAGAACCCAAAAATAAATATCCCCAAAGACCCTAGAGGTATCCCCAGTACGGTTGCCAATTCTGCTATAGCAAGAAAACCCCTCTACGGACTACACCAGGGTTCTAAAATGTAGGCAAAGCTAACAGTCTAAAGTCTCCTACTTTTTATCAACTATCTCGATATTACCCAACAATCATACATAAAAGACAAGGTATAGGGATCCGGTAGGCATACCTTAAAATCTGCGTCCGGTGTTGACCCTTTGCACTTAGTTGTTTCCTGACTGCAAGTCTCCTCCCAAGGCTAACCTGCATTCACCAAAAGAAAAACAAGAAACTACAAGCATGCATTCTACATATGGATTAGTGGGTTAGACATCATAAACAAGAAATGCAAACAAATCATATAAGTTTAAGATGCCATTTGGTGGGACGAAAAAAGTACTTCTTTATATTAATCTCACAAAAGTCACGTATAATATGAGACCGACACTGCTCCTCGAACTCGATCATGGGCTCCTCTTCACAATGCACCAACTTCTTCCACGTCTCCTTCTCCTCTTTAGTTCTCTCTAGGGGAATGGAAAGGGCTTGCAATGGAGAAGAAGGGAATTTTGGCTCAAACTCATAATGTGGTTTTCGAATATTGGGGAAAAGGGGGTGTTATCTCTCCAGGAGTCCTTCTCAAGTTGTATATCAAAGAAGCCTAGTAACTTAAATTTTTTCTCAACTGTTTACTCAATAATGGATATGTAATTGGATCAAGATGGATAACTAACTCATTGAATCTTACACTCAAGACTGTCTAGGTATATTCAAGTAGTACAAGGACTTCAAGAGCTATTATCAAATAAGTAACATATCAAAATGGATGAAGAAACTGACTTTATTAACCAAAACACATACATACAACCATATATATATGATGGGCCAATACAACTAGTATGATTACTTATGATCCTTTGCTCACTAATTAGATGGTAAGATGGCAATCACCAATGGATTATGTAAACATAGATAAAGAATAGAATTCAACGCATAATCATAGAACAAAAATGGAAAAGAAGATCTGACAATAACAATGAAAGAAGCTACAGGTTGAATATATTATAGAAAGGGTCTCCACACAAAATAGAATAAGTTTAGTATCCAAAATCGAACCTCTATTCTATAAAATGTACAAGCTTTATAGCCTTTACATAACAGTTTAAGATCCCACTAAAATGGATCTGAAATACTAATAATAGAACAAAATCAAATAGATATGATGTGTAGGATCAACTTCTAATTCGAGGTTCAAACCCTTATCAAATCATCTTCTAAAATCATCGATAGCTGCAATGATCTTCATAGTATTCAATAACCTGTAGAGTGATGACAAAGCACTTGAAATCTTCCTTTCATAGCTGGGCAGTATCTTGAGTAAAATAGAAAGGCTTGTCAACCTTTATCTCCTTTGCGTCGACTTCAAAACTTAAAAGAGAAAGTGATCTCTATCCCTTCTAATTTTATCATTCATTTAGAATCTTGCTAAAATGATTTGGAAGAAAAAATATCCGGTCTGAGAAAAAACACTGACATTTTTCCTATGTCTGTGCTTTCGGTGGCTTACAGGCCTGAAAGAAGAGCTTTCAGTAGCTAGCAACACCCTTTTGAAATGGTTTTAGTTGTCGAAAGCACAGTTTTCAAACCGCTTCCTAAATTGCAAAAAAAAAAAAAGGTGAGTTCTTCGTTATGTTCTTGTATTTAAATCTCTCTGTTGTTTCCATATTCAATAAATAACAAGAGAAATCCATATTCTGTGGATTCTTTTTTTTATTGAGCTGCTATGCTCTATCTTTATTTTCTTTAATTCTTAAAGAAATGTTTTTAACATCTGAAGAATATCTTCTAAATTCCTGCATCCTTTCTGTTATGCTCTATCTTTATTTTCTTTAATTCTTAAAGAAATGTTTTTAACATCTGAAGAATATCTTCTAAATTCCTGCATCCTTTCTGTGCACCCTTTCAATTCTGGACTGATGTGTATATGTCAGAGTCTTAAGAATATATGAATTTGTTTGATGCAACATCTCATAAACCTACATTGTGAGTGCTCCAAATAATGTAACACTTTGGATTAGTGATATCATCAACCCCAGAATCAAACTTTTCACAACTAGGATGGAAATGATGAGAGCTAGAATGGAATTTCTCAACATTTCCCAGAATAAGCCAGCACAACACCATGTGTTGTTCATCATTTTGGTCAATGTATGAAAATGCAACACTAAGGTAGGAGCGACCTTCCGAAGAAAGATAAACACCAACGCCATATGATGGGCCATTATTATGTGTTTTTCTCTAACTAAAACCATGAAGTATGATTGTTGATGCACATTTTCTAGAAGTGGCATGCCAGGCATTCCTAACATTTGCATTACCACAAAACCTTCGAGTTATATAAACTTGCCTCTAAAAAGACTGTAGTCGAGCCTGGCCTATCGCACTTGTATCTGTATTTCGATATATACCAGTAACAGTGTCACCAAACGTGCAGCAAACCTTTTTGATGATTCGTACAAAAAATTCTTAATACAGCTAAGGGAATCAACAACAATATCATAATATGAAGAAGACATATATAGAGGGAGATCCCATAAAAGGAATTGAACATACTGCTGAGTGGATATAGGTAAAATCAAAGGTCTTCCACCTCTTTGTGTTTTTACTTCTGCATTGTTGATATTCCTCAGAAAAAGCATATGCCTCAAAACCTAAAAACACTTGGCAATAACTTCAATACTTGCATAATTTTGACACCTGTATCATCGTTGATTTAGCCTGGCGCAAGGCACCTGTAATATCGGACCTGATTTACCTCAATCTATGCAACACTGGATAACCAAATCGGCCTTTGCACAATTGTTTTGACACTTGGCTCTTAGTTGGTGTTTGATGACTTATATGTTGCGTGGCATATGGAATTGACTTGTGAGTGTTGGTTTGTAGACATGGAGTTTGGCATATATTGAATGACCTAGTCAATAAGATAGACTAGGCTTACTTAATCACACACCCTTTTGTTTTTGGTAAAATAAAATCATATTTTTTATTTATTTTAAAATTCTAAAGAGACATAAAACTAGGGTTTAGGAAATGTAACAATTATTGTGATTTTTGTAATGCAGGTTGAAGATAGATTAAAAAGAATCTCGAGTAAACAATATCAATGGGAGGTTTTCCAAGGTTGATTGGGAAATTGGAGATGTAGACATTTGCCAAAAAATTTAGAAATGAGCGTATGGAGAAAACACTCTAAAAATAACAATGTATTTTTTATCGCTAACAGGGGGAATACAAAAATGGGCAGAGTTTCTATGTTCTCGTACTTCTTGTTGAAATAGGACACCAACCCCTTCTTTTATAGGCCAAAGGAGATAGTAACGGTTGGGGTGACTGGCTATGGGCAATCAAACAGTTAAGTAACGGCCCTGAAACCAGTATCCTATGCAATTTTCATTTTTTGCGATATTCTGTGAGTGTACATGGGCTGTAGTGGGTCAAAAAGCATGTGTACATGGGAAGTAGTGGTGCAGGGAGCGTACACCTTCAAAAAAATGTTTTTTAGAAGAGCTTGTTCAGTGATGGCTTGGCAAAGATAGCAAGTTAGATGGCCTGATGTCGGGTATGCATGTCTGGTGCAATTTAGGGTTATAACAAATAATATGATCTATCTCATGATAAAATAAATCTGTGAGAAGCCAAAATGCTTCACAGAATGCCACACTCAATTCTATATACTCTACTTCTATGGTACTCAAGGCCACAAATCTTTGTTTTCTGTTGCACCAGGAAACGATAGTCAAATCCAAAGTAAAACAACAATCGTATGTTCTCTTCTGGTCCATTGTACTCTTTGCTCAATCTATATCGACATATCCCTGCAAACTCAAGTTCACACTAGAGGCATATCTCAGGCCATGTCCAATTGTGCCTCGTGTATATCTCAATACATGCTTTACTATTATCTAGTGAGTCTGTCTCGACTAACTCATGGATTGACTAGGCACATTCTCTGCATAGCATATATCAGGTCTGGTGTTAACTAGATACATCAATGATCCAATCAACGGTTGTACCAATCAATGGTTGGTACACATGTGGATCAATCTCGTATGAATCATCATCATTTATTTTTCGTCAAATCCATCACCATCGGTGTAGACATGGATTTACATTATGTCATACTGAACTTCTTTAATATTTCCACACGTATATTTTCCTTGAATTAGGAAAAGTCTCATTGGTCCTCTGTCATATTTATTGTCCCAAGAAGTAGTGAATCATACTCAAATCCTTCATCTCGAAATCAAAATTTGAGGCTTGCTTGTATCCAACAACACGACTTCCTGAATAAGTCATCAAAATTAGGCTCTCGTCACCAACAATGTAACAACATAGGTTTGGATCAACAACACTCTTGTTGAAACCCAAACTCATCAAGAATCCTTCTATATGATGTATTTTCCAACTCATGGATGGTAGTACAGATGGGAGTGCATCGGTTTACTGGATCAATATGTCTCATCATATTTCACTCCCTCTACCTGTGAGAATCCTCTGACTACAAGTCTTGTTTTGTATTTCTTGACACTTCCATCAGCTACATGTTTTTCTTCCTCTTGTAGAGTTTTTCAAGCCCAGACAAGCCTTTTATGGCCTACTGCAAAGTCCTTGGGAATATCAACTGGAACAACTAGATCGACTATATCAATGGCCATCTCCCTCTAGACTGTTGAAGAGGAAGAAGGTACTGTCTCTCTTTATCAATTAGTTTGACTCCTTTTGAGTCAAGTGAATCACTTTGAAGTATGAAGGATAAGCATCTTCATTTGTTGTTAACCTTTCTGGAACAAGAAAACAAGCGAAAGGAATAAAGACAAGAATATATCCTAGAGGAGATTCATGAGTACATCTCTAGAATAAAAAATATTCATGGATTGTTGTCATATATACAATACATATTTGTAATGTAGCAACATTAGCAATGTACTCTAGAGGCATGCTAATCAAAAGAAATCAAACCTGGAGGTTTCACTTCCAGTGTGTTGTTCTTCTGAATGCACTAAGACGTCTCTAGGTCCATGATTTCACCAAGGGTTCCTTCCTCCTGCAAGTACCCTTATGACAATGATGAAAATAATATATATACAAGTGCATACATGAGAGTGTACATCAATGGAGGTTCTTCTTGGTTGTCATAGACTAGAAGGCACATGATATTGTTGTTTCTTCATGTAGCCATCTACCACTGCTATGTTCTATAACCAAACTTATTTGCCTCTATAGCCACCCTGTATCATACAATTCTCTAACGAAGCCTGCATAAACCTTGTAGTTGTTGTAGCTAGGGTGGCCTTGTACTTTGGTCTTGTAGTAACTTTCCAATGCATGTAATTTACTAGATATGCTTTGTCCATAAATACACCATTGTCACTTACAACACTTGATGTCCTAACATTGTCACAATAGTCCTTTAATCATAGGTCAAGGCTTCCTTTGATGTTTCACCAATACAGATTTGAAGGCTGGCTTATCTATTTCAGAAATATGCTCTCAATATAGGTCTACATAATGTTTACACACTTTTGTAACTCATGCCAAAGCTGACCTCAGAATAGGCTTAAAACTAGACCCTACTCTGTCATAATTTCAGTCTTTAAATCTGCTTCAAAACACTTTGATGATAAGGCAAGAAAACTGATATTTAAATTTAATGTGCAAATGATCACCATCCTGGCTTCTATCAACAACAACATTTGTTGTAGTGTTAATTTTCAAGTAATGAGAAAACACTTTATGATGCCTGGGATTTTCACTGAGATAGCCTTATTTTTCTAGAAACATAACTGAGAACATGCTTGTTCCAAGCATTGATGACAACTTTCAAGTTATCGTTTTTCTTGGCTTTTGACAAAATCGTATGCCTTCGAATAATGGAACCTGAGTTTGTTGTTTAGGATTTTGTTGTTTAGAATGGTTGGTGCATTCCTAATAGCCACCCTTATTCTCCTTCTAGGGTAGTTGTAATAGTTGTTCACAAGAGACAAGGATTTTTCCCTTAATGTTTCCTTTGAATTAGCCTCCAAAACAAGATCTTGGACCAGAAATATTATTTTACCTCAGTAAGGGTCCTTAGTAACATCATGTCACCTTATTTATCAACATCAAGGTAGTTGAAGGAGGGTCGATTTCTATTACAATCAGTGGGGAATCAATTGAGGTCCATCCAAACCATTAAAACCTTCAACAACACTAAAACTCGGTCCCACAACAATAAACTTAGCCTCTTGGCAAGAGACACATCCCATAAACAAGATAACACAATCCAAGCAATGAAACTCAAACCCTACAACAACATACTCAATCATTGGATAATAAATTTGACCAACAAGCAAGGGAACTCGACCCTAGGTAACATAATCATCAACATGCAATCGTCCTTAGGTCCAGCCCCCTTTCTTTAAGAGTTTGTTGTTCATGGTTTTTGCGATAGTTTTTAGAGGCCTGCGACCACCTTAATTGGACATCTGATCCTCCTCCTAGGCTCTGACCTCCTCTCCCATACACCTCAACTATTTTTCAAGGGTTTCTCCTTTGTTTCAGTCTCTTTTAACCAGGGTTTGGCATAGGATAGTAGGCCTATGGCCAACTTTAAATAATTTTACCAAAGAAATTTTTAAAGAGGGTCCGACCCTTTCCTTCTATGCAATATCAGTAAGAGTATAGAAGTCTCTAGGTGACCATGGTCTTCCTTCAATCTTGAGAAAGTGGTATTCTTCAAGACCTTCTCTGAAACCATGTTCAATTTTCAAAGAGCTATGGCTCATGCATTTAATTCAATTTTTTGTTTAGATTTTAACTTGAACCATAACTACTGCAACAAAAAAATATCACAAGAAGAATAACCATGCACAAGAAAACAAGAAGTATCCTGGGAAACCCTTCCCAACAATGAAATAAAACCCAGCCAATCCTTTGCTATATTCTTCAAAAGAAAGACCTCCCACACCATCACCAAAACTAGCACACAAGAGGGTGTTGTAATTCTCATAATTTCAGACCACAACTTCTGAAATCATGAGATAACACAATGATAACTATGTTTCCTCAATGGGGATTCACCTTTATTTATATAAGACTTGTCACATCAAATGATGTGTCTATTGGCACAATAGGGTCGACCTCAATAAATCAAAATATAATTAATAATTACCATATTAAATATATTTTACATTAATTTTCTTTTATATTAATTATCTTTTACATTAATTATCATTTACATTAATGTAATATACCAGATATAAAATGTACACATAACAGAAATAAAATGCTAGTAATGGCAGAATAAAAACAATATAACCAGAACATTCACCACAATAACACTGAAATGATATAAGAATAACAATAGAAATAACACTTTGAATCTGAAAGCAATGTTCACGGGCCTCTTCGAGGGGGAAACCTCCAGTTG
>SNQJ01S0140302.1:8555-33778 GCA_010110895.2 Picea sitchensis | reverse complement strand
TTGGAAAATTAGACAATAGACTACAAATTGTATCTGTACAAGAATCTTGGATTACATTTTGAAATATCGTGCATGAGTGAAAAATATGCAAATGAACGTTGACCATTCTAATTTCTAATGGTAATGTGAAAAATGCATAGGTTCATAATTCATTGTTAAGTAAAAGCTTGTTGTTGTAGCATGTTGATTTATCCATAAAGTTCAATATGAACTTGGCTGAGACTGCTCAAGGAAGAGAAAAGACAAATCTTAGGAGCTATAGATTCATAAGGAAAGAAGGAGAATGGGATTAATACTCTTCTCACTCTAAAAATCTAAATAATAAGACAAAGTTGTATGCTTTAAAAGAACAATGGATGAAAGGAAAGTAAGATAATAAGTATGTTTAAATGAATAGGCTTGATTGAGCCATGTTAATTAAAGGAAGTGAGGCCTTAGAAATAACTCAGATCTGGGATGAAAGTTCTATGTTGTGTAGAAGGAGTTGGAAAAAAAGGGGGTGGAAGAATCCCTTAAATCCTTTCTTGTTTTCTAATGTGTTTCTATGGGATAAGAGAAAATTGAAAGGATGATATGTGAAAATGTTTAAGACATGAGAATGTTTTTGGTTGTATGGTGTTGAAACAGATAAAAATTTGATTGTGATTGCACTCACAAAAATGTTGAGGATAATGTGACAAGTGCATACAGATATGCTAGGACATATATGTGAATGTTTTCTAATTTAAATTCTATGGTACATGTATTTTTATTTAACATGACAACTAATGTAGTTATGAACATGATGATGTATGTCATGTGTAGAAAAATATTGAAGTTGTGGGGGAAGACAACTGTCGATGATGGACAACCTCAGGTAGAGGAAACTTGCAAGAAGGTTGTTGTTGAAATATTGATGAAGGCAATTTTAGAGTTCCCATGAAGAACAACTAATGAGGTAATATGAGATACGGTGCTAGAAGACAGAATAGGTATAAACATTTTTAATACCGGTGTGGAATATGACATGAAGGGATTGGGTAAGAATCCCTTCTCGGATATTTTATTCTCTTAATGATATGCATGTAATTTTGAGTGGTTGTTGTATGCCATTGATACCCAAGAAGGGTATGATTTAGGAAAGAATAACCTGGAAGATAGAGGGAGGAGTCTCTAGTAACCAAAGATGATTGAGATCCTTGCAATAAAATTCATGAACAAAGTTTCATGAATACTTTGATCGATTGGTGATGACTGGGAAAAATAGTGCTCATGAGCAACACGTTGAATGAATGCATTAAGGAAATGAGAGGGAAAGTAATTAAATATTCATTATGGAAGAAGGATATTCCAATATTCTTCCAGAGTTAAAGAGTGGTAAAGAGAAAAATTGGGTTTCAATAAATGTTGGCACCCTTACCAATGAAGAAAGAATGCTTGAATGCATTCAGGTGAAACTTTTGGTTTCATGTGTGCTGATTTGAGGCTACGATTAGCTCAAAACAGGAGGGACAGTCCTACTGTAATAATGAATATGGATAGGGAATCCATGTGAGAGAGGTTGGTTGAGGTCCAAAACACCATGGAAAGAGTTCCTAACATGAAAAATAATAATCTAAAATCAATGCAAGGGTGCACGATATGTGAATGTGGCTAGGGATATTGGCACATTGGATTAAATTCACTTAATCTTGAATCACATTTGGAAAAGTTTGGTATGCTGAAATAATGCATGTGTAAGGAATGAGATTTTTTTTTCTTTATATAATTGAATAGATGAATGTGAGGAAATTTTTAATATGCACAATTCTAAAAACAATTGGAAATCACTACAAGTGTGCATTGAAAATAAAATGTGCATGAGAACTAACAATATGTTTGGTTTATTGAGGTTGAAATTGTAGGAATAAGGGTCTTGGATATGGAAGTGTTGCAATTCCATAAGGAATACCAATGCTTGTTGATTATAAAATATCCAAACTTCCATGAGAAAGAAATATCAAGCTTATGGGATCAAGTCCATGTGTGGAATAGATCGAAAATGGAATTTTGAATTAGAAAATTAGTGGGTAACATATTTGAAAAGATGTTTGATTGAAACCTAATGAAATCATCTCATGAATTTATGTATGCATGTGATACAGGTGAGATGAAAAGAGTATGTCCGGGGAGGAAAGATGATGGATATAAAATCTCGAAAGCATGGAAAATGGATACTGTAGTGACATGAGAAATTTGTGATAAGTCATGATTGCCATAAGAATGTTGTGTTGTGGTAACACGATGTGAAGGGATGATTTTGGAAAAGCAAGGCAGAGGGATGCCTCGGTGGAGAAAGCTTAGGGGATGCTTTAGCTGTAAAACACAACGAACTCCCTAAAACTCTTCTTATGCGATAAATCTTAGGCAGAAAAGATGGATCGCCTGAGGGACTGTATAGCAGAGAAGGGGATGCATGATCCTGAGCCCAAAAGGTGAGTGACCAAAAGTAAGGGGAGAATTCGATAGCTCATGTGAAAGACTTGGTAGATTTTTTATTTTTTTTTCATTTGTTGACTAGGATCATGCTCACAATGGGTATGTCTAGGAAAGCAGTGAATCAAGTTAATGAGACAACCATATGGATGAAAAACCATAAACTGCACAAACAAGTATTATGTTGATTGTAAACTACCTCTTTAACTATGGATATCATTAAAATGGTTTTACAAAAAAATTGAGGTTAGTATGATTGTTGTTTTTACATAAATGCCAAGAGTCTGGGGAAATACCAGACCAAGAAGAGGAATAACATTGCTAAGATAGTTGAAACAAGAAGGCATGGCAGGTGTTTTTGAGAAGTAAAGAACAATGAGGACATTGTTCCATTCAAAGGGAATGGCACTATAACAACCCCTCTCTAAACCCTGAGTTTATGTAATTAATTATCATTGGTGATTTCCATACAATGGCATGTAAATATTGTAAATGTATTATTGTTTAATTGTAAATGCCAAAACCTGACTATGGGGTGAAGCCTTAAAGTAATGGCCATGATATCACTAGAGGAATGAGAGTAGGCCATTTAAAACTAAAGGACTTCAAGCCTTTTTCAGATTATTTCCCTTGGCCCTGATTTCAAGATAAATCCGTTAATGAGGGAGGTTGGTAGTTGAACAAATAACCACACCAATTAATGGAAGTATGGAGGAATTCCAAAAGGGACAGGAAGCTATCAGCTAGAGTATAGAAGGAAATATCACCACGGGTTCCTGGGATTGACCCCTGAGTTACCTTCTAAAATAAGAAACAAAAGGATGGGTCGAGAACCTTCCCAAGATATGCATGAAAGAGAAGAAAATGATTTTATAGAGAAGAGAGGAGAGTCTTGGAAGGAGGGGTATGGTAGCAGGACTGATGGGAGAGTCTAGAAACCTTACATAATATGAGAAGGTTATGAGATTGTGTTAGCAACATTACTTCTCTTTGGCATCAGGATATCCAGGTCTATAGGTTGCACAAGGAGCACCCAAGTGCAGTGCATAGAAGAAGTCCTTTTCGGACTTAAAAATCAAGCGAGCGGGTAAAATTATAGTGTCAACGGTCTGGATCCATCCATATAAGCAGATCAACGATTGGAGAGAAATCACAGGTAGAGAAGTTGCACCGAGGATAGCGCAATGGATAGCGCCCACATTTTATGCAGGATGGATGGAAGCCATTCATCCCAAAGGACGCGTGGCACGAGATCTGGTCACGTCGACTTTTCTGCAGTCACGAGTTCAAAGGGTGGAGGTTTTATGTCGATGTACATCTCGAAACCCTGAACCCCGAAGTGCCAATGGTGCCCAAAGTCGGGCTTGCAATATCAAGGGTCAATCTCAGCCGTCCATTTGAAGAGGACACCTGACGCGTGATGAGGCTCCCTGCCTTTTCTCCCATCGTAGTTTCGAAGCGCAAGGAGAATCTCCCTCATATCCTCAATGCACAAAGTGACGAGAGCATCCCAGACTTGGGGCCCATAGTAGCATCGGGTGAGTTTAGGACCATTATATTTGAAGGATGTGTGGCACTCAATCAAGCCATCTCGGCGTTTCACTCATCACGATTTTAAGAAGCAAGGATCAACCCCTTCATATCCACAAGCACCGAAAGCACCGTTGAGAGTAAGCACAGGGTCATAGCTTGTGGTCACTTGGGAAATGAAAAGAGCTGTGTAAGAGGGGCCAAAGGCACCAAGTTCAGTTACAGAGGGGATCATCACGTTCTCCAGGCACCATCGGATCCGATCTCAATCCTGTATCTCATTTGGAGTTAATGAAGGCAAGAATGGGTGGTTGAAACCTCCTTTCACTCATTAAGTGTGAGGTATGGAGAATCTGGGAAGCGGTCTGCTTGAAGGGGGTCCTGTGTACCAATTTTTCCAAGGATCCATGCCGAAGTCTTCGAATAGACAGAAAAGTCTGCACATGCTAGCTCGACACTTAATGGCTTACATATCTTCCTTACAGGAGCCATGCGTAGTTAAGGTGGCGCTCGAAGAAAGATATCAGTATGAGTTTGACTGAAGGGACACCAAGCCTTAGGTGACTGGACACGCCTCTGTGAGGTGAATTTTCCTGAGTATATAGACTCAGTCTTTGTATTTTGTAAAGGCATCGATGGTAGAGCGAAGCTCCTGATTGTAAATTTTTAACACATTCTAGTTCTCTGGTTATGCATCTGTATGTAATATTTCTTGTTTAATGTTAGACAGTCCTTCTTTGCCCATCTAAGTTTTCATATTATACTAAGAGAGTTCGTGATCGAATGATTCGCACGAATTATGGCAATTATGTTGTGATAAAGGATTTATTGTAGCATTATTGTTTTCTCTGGTTTTCTGCGTTTGAAGGTAAGAAGATATTTCTTTTAAATGCCTTCTTCTACATTCTATTAGGAACCTGATGTTTACGACAGAACTTTACATCTCTCTTACACAAGTCTTCCCCCTACTCACCCTTACTACAACTCACTGTCTGAAGTTATCTAAGACCTTACTTGCCCATGCATGTCTGGCCTAGTTTTAGAGTTAGAACCACATCGTTTTGAGTTAACCTCCATTTGAACACCCCATTAAACAAATCGTGACACAAACTAATGGGCGTTGGGATCTTCTCCTATTGCAATCCAGGGGTGACTTCCGACGCTAACATTTCTGGCGCAGTTGCCAGGGACGAAGTTGAAAATTTTCCCCCGGATTGAACGACATTGAGCCTCTGATTCTGAGGGTGCATCGGGTATCAGAGCCTTTAAAGATTTCTACTGTGCACCTGGTGACTCCACTATGATGACTCCACTGTGATGAACCTTCCGTGGTAATTGTGGCTTTCAGAGGCAGACACACGCGGTCTCATCCATAGATGCCTCTAGCTACACCTGAAACTGATCCGGAGGTGGTTCTTAGGAAAGGAAAGGCCTCTAAAGAAGAAGCTTCCACTGCCGAACCATGTAATCCACCATCTCCTTCTGTAAGAACTCCATTTTCTCCTCCTCAGTTTCTTAATAGGCCTCTTTCAGAGGTTTCCCATTTCCTGAATTTCAGGAGTGTTCCTGATGAGTTTTCCCCTCCTGGTCTGGGATCAGAGGGAGAAATCCTTGTCACTCCCCTCTCCTTTGAAGCTGTACCTTGGCGTAGACCCAGGACTACAGAATATTTCACCACTCCTATCTTTACTTCTCCACCTCTTGTTACCGTTACTACTCCTGTGCAAAGGGGAGCACCTACTGACTTGCACTCGCTAGCCTTCTCCTTAAATCCCCTCTTATTTCCCACTCCACTTCGAGACTCATTCCCAGTAGCCCCTTCCCGAACTCCTTCTCCTCCAAGTTATCCTCCACATAATATTCCTATGGCTAGTGATAATCCCCCTCTAAATAGAATGGACGCCATAGTCGCTGCCAGATATGCTCCCTTAGTTCTACCCCATCCTATGAATCCTCTCACTGCTGGAGATTACTTGAAATACATGCCCAAGTTCACTGGGGAAGGGGATGTAACTGCTGAAGATCATTTGGCTTCTTTCTACAGTTATGCAGACAACCTGAACATCAAAATTGAAGATGTCTGGATGAGGGTTTTTTTCCAGAGCCTGGATGGTGAGGTCAGGAAATGGTTTAGAGGATTTCCCCCCAGATCTGTTGTTGGGATCGAAGCCCTAGATAGTGCTTTCCAGAGGCAGTGGGGCGATAGGAAAGACTTTATGTATTACATGACAAAGTTCAGGTATTTGAAGAAAATGGAAGGAGAGTCCGTCTCTGACTTCTCCAAAATATTTAATAAGATGTATAATAAAATTCTTGCCGAAATAAAGCCCTCAGAAGCCTCGGCCAAAATTTCTTATGCTAGTGCGTTTGGTCCCGATTTCTGTCTTTTATTAAGAGAAAGAAGAGCCACCTCCTTAGCTCAAATGCAAGATGTATCCATAGAGGTGGAATCAAATGTGTTAGTAGCTGATAGACCGAGGAACAAGGCCAACGTAGACAAGAGAAGCGGAAGATCGAAAACCTCAACTTTTGGCCCATTGATGCCCCACCCTCAAGTGGATGAGCTGACCAAGATGGTGAAGTCTCTATCTGCAGAGATGGAGAGAATGAAGGTGGAAGGCAGAAAAGCATACAAGGGCCCTCAAAACATCGAAAAAAAAGGAGGTTTCAGGAGGCCAAACAATGTTGTTCCCCCAACTGTGTAAAGAGAGAGGGGGAGAGACAGAGAGGACTAGAAAATTCAGGCCCCTTTTCAAAACAATTTTATGGACGAGGAAGAAGAAGGGGGAACAGAGGAACCTGATCATGAAATCAATTTCTTTGGAGACACTCCTCCTTTTCCTCATCTTACTTAATCAACATACGAGGAGTCTCTCATGGACAGTTAGCTAAATGAACTGAGCAAGGGAGACAAGACTAGTGGCGACCAAGGCAGGTATGATCTGAGGTCCAAGAAAAAGACTATAGCGCCCGACGTTCCTGAGCAATCCACTAGGACAGAGAAACCTTCCAATGAAGTAGCAGACAGTCACATAGGTAAGAAGCACCAACCCCTCTCTCCCATAATCCAAAGTCATGTTCCCAAAATAAGAGAAATTCCAAAGCTTACATCTTCTTTTAATTTTGAGCATGAAATTCAAAATATCATAATTCCTGTGCCCCTAACCGAATTGATTAAACAAGAAGGGTTCAAGAAATGCTTTTCTGATCTTTTACAGTCTGAGGTCTCCTACCTTCCCACGGACTCCATTAATTTGAAAGATGAAAATCCTGCAGTTATTTTAGTTCCTATGGTAGAATATAGGAATGACTCATCCCATCCCTTCTACACTTCCTTGAACATACATGACAAGGTACTACACAACTGCTTGATGGATTCAGGGGCTTCTCACAACCTCATGCCCAAAAATTTCATGGAATAATTAGGGCTAGAATTCACCTGAGCCTATCATGACCTCTATTCCTTCGACTCCAGGAAAGTTCAATGTCTCGGGGTTATCAAAGATCTGGTCGTGACCTTGTTTCAGTTTCCCATGAAAAGTGTGGTCATGGATATTGTAGTGGCTGATGTCCCCCCCAAGTTTGGTATGTTGTTATCAAGATATTGGATAAAAAGACTGAGGGGAACTTTGCAGATGGACCTGACCTATGCTACTTTGTCGGTGTTTGGGGGAGAACATAGGAGGCTATATAGGGAAGCCCAATTGGCCTATTTAATCAGTGATGAAGATAATCCCACCAACCATCCTATTTTTGCCTTAGACATTGATTTAGATTCCAGTTTACTGCAACTCACTCATACTCCCCAGCCCCCTCTTAAACTCAGAGAGCAGCCCACCACTCCTCATGATTTTCCTCCCTTCATCACCCCCATCTGGAAAATGTTTTTTTATGGAGCCTGTTCCAGGGAAGGCACTGGTGTTGGGGTGTTTTTTTGTCTCCCCTTCTCAGGAAACCATGTCCCTATCATGTAAGATGGAATTTGAAACCACCAACAATGTGGCAGAGTATGAAGCCCTTGTTCTAGGATTGACAGATACAAGGGAAATGGGAATTCAAGAGGTAGAAGTGTTCGGAGATGCAGAGTTGGTGGTCCAACAGATCAGAAACGCTTATCAGGCTAAGCACCCTCGACTCAGAAATTACAGAAATGAAGTATGGGACCTAATTGACAATTTCTTCTCTGCCTTCAATATCTCTTTTCTTCCAAGGGAGGATAATACTGTGGCTAATTCTTTAGCTGTTTCAGCTAGCTAGTTCAAGGTCCCTCAGCCGTCTATGGCCAAATATGATGTTGAGATAAAATATAGGCCCTCTATACCAGACAATGTCAAGCATTGGAATGTATTCGAAGATGATCTGGAAATCGAGAAATTTCTCCAATCTATTGATGAATTTTCTACGTTGCACATTGATCAGGATCCTGATACAAAAGATAACCCTCACCGTGAGGTGTTTTTAAATAAAATTGCTAACCACCAGATCATTCATCTACCTAGAAATCACATTCCGAGGGGACTAATTCCTTTAGAAATATTGTTCGATGGGAATGACGTGGCAGTGAAGGGTAGATTTTCAGATGAAGATGTTGATACAGTCGAGTGCAACATTGGCACACCGGAGGAGCCTAAGTATGTCAAGCTGTCAAGGATTTTGACCACATAACAAAGGGCCGAATATACTGAGTTGCTGAGAGAATTTGTTGATGTGTTTGCATGGACTTACGAAGATCTCAACACATATGACACATCTGTCATTGAACACAAGATCCCACTAAAGGAAGGGGCTAAGCCATTCAGGCAGAAGGTAAGACAGATAAATCCCATGTTACTGCCTGTCATGGAGAAAGAAGTGAAGAAGTTGTTAGAGGCCCAGAACATCGTTCCCCTGAGATATTTCGAATGGGTGGCCAATTTGGTTCCGGTAAGGAAGAAAAGCAGAGAAATCAGGCTTTGTGTCGACTTCAGGAACCTGAATAGGAGCTCAAAGAAATACAATTACCCCCTTCCCAACATGGAACACATATTGCAGAGGGTAACTGGTGCATCTAGGATCTCCATGATTGATGGTTTCTCTGGCTATAATTAGATATCGGTCATGCCTGAAGACAGAGAAAAACAACCTTTACCACTCCTTGGGGCACATTCATGTACACCAAAATGCCTTTTGGGTTAATGAATGCAGGAGCCACATTTCAGCGAGCCATGGACATAACGTTTATCGGAGAAAAATATCAGTTCATGGTGATCTATCTGGATGACATCACTGTCTTCTCGAGGTCCGACAAAGAGCATTGCTGTCACCTGAGAAAAGTTTTTTTGAAGTTTCGGAGGTTTGGTCTCTCCCTAAATCCCAAGAAATATTTGTTTGCTATGAAGGAGGGGAAGCTATTAGGGCATATAGTGTCAGCATAAGGAGTGAGGATTGATCCTAGCAGAGTGGAGGCAATTCGGACCCTGTCACTTCCCAGATCTAAGAAGGAAGTTCAGGCCTTTCTGGGAAAGATTAATTTTCTGAGGAGATTCGTTTCGAATTTTGCTGAGCTGGTGAAACACATCACAACCATTCTCAAGAAGGGAAATGAAGTGAAATGGACCACTGAACCCAGGGAATCTTTTGTCCAAATAAAAAAGGCATTGACTGAGGCACTAGTGTTGATCAGTCCTGACTATTCAAAAGATTTCTTAATTTTATCTTTCGCCTCTTTTGATACAGTAGCAACGGTCTTGTTGCAGAAAAATGAGGAAGCGCGAGAGCAACCCATCACCTTCTTCAACAAGGCATTAAGAGATGCAGAGGTTAGATATGAAATCATGGAGAATCAAGCCTATGCCTTAGTGAAATCTCTCAAATCTTTGAGAGTTTATGTCTTGCACTCAAAAGTGACTGCATATGTTCCTTCAGCCTCTGTGAAGGACATCCTTGTACAACCCGACATTGATGGGAAGAGGAGTAAATGGATAGCCAAGATCCTGGAATTTGACTTGGAAATAAGGCCTACCAGATTGATCAAGGGTCAAGGCTTAGCCAGGATGTTGGCTGAAGCTAATCGCAAATCTTTGGGGGTGGATTTCGTCAATAAAAAATCAGAAAATCAGTAGAATCAGTTGTCCAACGTAGGCCCTCGAACGGAACCCTTGTTGGCTCAATGTCCTTGGTATAAAGATGTCATATATTTTCTGCAGGAGTTGCGACCCCCAGATGGCCTGCAAAGAAACAAAGAAAGATATCTGAATCTCAAGGGAGTCAAGTACTACCTTATCGATCAAAGTTTATACTAGAAAGACCCCCTAGGAGTGCTTTTAAAATGCATGGATCCACAAGAGGTCGATAGGATCATGGTCGAATTTCACAGTGGCCTGCGTGGAGGGCACCATTCCTGGAAGACCACAACCCACAAAATTCTCAGAGATGGGTACTACTGGCCCACCTTGTTCGTTGATGTCCATAGAGGAGTTAGAGCCTATATCACATGCCAAAGATTTTCAGGAAAGCAACAGCTCAAGTCCCTTACTTTAAATCCTGTAGTTGTTTCAGGACCTTTCCAGCAATGGGGTCTAGATTTTATTGGAGAAATCCACCCTACTTCCAGCGGACAACACAGATGGATCTTGACTACCACATAATTCTTTACTAAGTGGATTGAAGCTATCCCCACCAGGAGTACTTCCCACAAGGTAATCATTGGATTCCTGGAAGACCTCATCGTAAGGTTCGGTTGCCCAAGGAAGATTGTTACTGATAATGCAAACTCTTTTAAGGCTGAGCTGTTAGTCAAGTTCTATGAACAATTTGGGATCAAACTGATTCACTCCACCCCATACTATCCCCAGGGAAATGGTTTGGCAGAGTCCTCCAACAAAATCCTGACAGGGATCATCAAAAGATTATTGGAGGACAACAAGAGGGCATGGAATTCGAAGTTGAAATTTGCTCTATGGGTCGATCGGGTGACCACAAAGAGATCTATAGGCATCTCCCCTTTCCAGTTAGTTTACGGAGCAGAAGTCGTCTTCCCTTCTCAGCTGGCCATTCCTATAGCAAAATTCTTCCAGGATTATCAAGAAGAGCCCAATGATATGATCCGAAGAATTCATCAGCTGATAGAAGTCCAGCAGGCCAGAGAGCAGGTAATGATCAGAATTCAGGACCATCAGCAGAGGATAAAGCATGTTTTTGATAAGAAATCCAAGAAGGAGGAGTTTTAGATAGGAGACCTGGTACTGAAATGGGATGCTCCTAAGAAGGACAAGGGAAAAAACGTCAAATTTGAAGCCCTGTGGATCGGGCCTTTCAGAATCTCTGAGGTTTTCTCAAATAAAACGTACAAGTTGCAATATTTGGAAGGCGAAGAATTTTTTAGCAGCCCAGTAAATGGGTATTTTCTTAAGAAATTTTTTGTCTGAGCCTTCAGTGGCTCCTGTGTTTTATAAATATTGTCCTTTATGTTCTTCGTTTTTTACTTTTATTGTTTCGGCTTAATAAATGACTCCATAGCCCAAAAACAAGGCACTGAAACTGCAAAATGAGTCCTTAGAGCATCACAGAGATGGCTCTATCCCCCATGGAGCCTAATTTTAGCAACATTACTTGTCTTTGGCATCGGGATATCCAGGTCTACAGGTTTCACAAGGAGCGCCCAAGCGCAACGCATAGAAGAAGTCCTTTTTGGACTTGAAAATCAAGCGAGCAGGTAAAATTATAGTGTCAACGGTCCAGAGCCATCCATATGAGCAGATCAATGGTTGGCGAGAAATCACAGGTAGAGAAGTTGCGCAGAGGATAGTGCAATGGATAGCACCCACATTTTTTGCAGAATTGATGGCATCTGTTCATCCCAAAGGACGCGTGGCATGAGATCTGGTCACGTCGGCTTTTCTGCAGTCGCGAGTTCAAAGGGTGGAGGTTTTATGTCGATGTACATCTCAAAACCCTGAACCTCGAAGTGCCGATGGCACCCAAAGTCGGGCCCACAGTATTAAGGGGCAGTCTCAGCCGTCCATCTGAAGAGGACACCTGGCGCATGATGAGGCTCCCCGCCTTTTCGCCCATCACGATTTCGAAGTGAAAGGAGTAGCTCCCTCATATCCCCGATGCGCGAAGTGATGAGAGCATCCCAGACCTGGGGCCCACAGTAGCATCGAGTGAGTTTAGGACCATCATATTTGAAGGACGTGTGGTGCTCAATCAAGCCATCTCAGCGTTTCGCTCATCGCGATTTTAAGAAGCAAGGATCAACCCCTTCATATCCGCGAGTGTCGAAAGCACCGTTGAGAGTAAGCACAGGGTCATAGCCCATGGTCACTTGGGAAATGAAAAGAGTTGTGTAACAGGGGCCAAAGGCACCAAGTTCAGTTACAGAGGGGATCATCACGATCTCCAAGAACCATCGGATCCGATCTCAATCTTGTTTCTCATTTGGAGTTAATGAAGGAAAGAATGGGTGGTTGAAACATCCTTTCACTCATTAAGTGTGAGGTATGGAGAATCTGGCAAGCGGTTTGCTCGAAGGGGGTCCTGTGTACCGATTTTTCCAAGGAGCCATGTTGAAGTCTTCGAATAGACAGAAAAGTTTGCACACGCTAGCTCGACACTTAATGGCTCAGCTACCTTCCTTACAGGATCCATGCGTTGTTAAGGTGGCGCTCGAAGAAAGATATTAGTACGAGTTTGACTTAAGGGAAACCAAGCCTTGGGTGACTGGACACACCTCTGTGAGGTGAATTTTCCTGAGTATATAGACTCAGTCTTTGTATTTTGTAAAGGCATCGATGGTAGAGCGAAGCTCCTGATTGCAAAGTTTTAACACATTCTAGTTCTCTGGTTATGCATCTGTATGTAATATTTCTTGTTTAATGTCAGACAGTCCTTATTTTCCCATCTAAGTTTTCATCTTATACCAAGAGATTTCATGATCGTTTGATTCACACGAATTATGGCAATTATGTTGTGATAAAGGATTTATTGTAGCATTATTGTTTTCTCTGGTTTTCTGTGTTTGAAGGTAAGAAGATCTTGCGTTTAAATGCCTTCTTCTACAGTTTGTTAGGAACCTGATGTTTACGGCAAACCTTCGCATATCTATTACACAAGTCTTCCCCCTACTCGCCCTTACTACAACTCACTGTCTAAAGTTATCTAAGACCTTAATTGCCCATGCATGTCTGGCCTAGTTTCAGAGTTAGAACCACATCGTTTTAAGTTAACCTCCATTTGATCACCCCATTAAACAAATCGTGACACAAACTGATGGGCGTCAGGCTCTGCTCCTACTGCAATCCAGGGGTGACTTTTGACGCTAATAGATTGATACTCGTAAGGTATCTGACAAACCTCATTGAGGCCTAAGCTAGGTGGGCGTGGGGAAATCTCCACCAAGAGTGGTGTGAAGGAGAGTGTCCTTCACAATTTGTTGAGAACCAAAGAGAGAGGTTCCATATCGGTATCATGGCCTAACACAGGGGTTTCCAAAGTGCTAAGAGTGAATGCATCTGAGCCTATGGTTGGGTGGAAAGGAGAACACCTAGAGTCAGTTGGTTGGATGCAATCTATAATCAGATAAGTATATCTTCACTCCATGTGATTAAATGGATATAAAAAATCGATGCATGTGATTCTATGTAATTGTGTATAGATGGTCAATGGTGTTAATATTTTTCTATTGGAAGTCATTGTACTTGTATAATAATAATACATTTGAGTTGAATTACATGTGTATTGCATGTATGAGAAGGAGGACCCTACGTTTTACCTTAGTTGATTAAATAAATTATTCAATCAATTCCCCTTGGGAATATAATTCTAGATACATCGACATGTTTTTGCCTCCTAGGTGCATAGCAAAGTATTGTTGTGATGTGATTCCTATGAAAATAAAATAGGCTAGAAAGTTAAGAAATGAACAATAATTTACAAAAGGAATGGGATATTGTAATAATATCATGTTGAAGGCCCAAGAAAGTCGATAGATCTTGTGTTATTAACCTCTCCCTTTTATGAATGGTTGTGTGGAATGAAATCCCAATTTGGATGAATAAGTAGACATGCTTATTTCTTTCTAGAAGAATGAAGGAAGAAATTCCCTATAACCTTGGAAGGTTTATGTGTAGTTTGGAGAGATTTAAAGTTGTGTGAAAGTCTCCTTATTGGAAAGGAAAACCTATTGGATGAAACAATTCACCCAAGTAGTGAAGAGAGAATGATTTAGTCGGATTAGAAGAGAACTACCGATATCTTGAAGGCCCAATAATCCTTAGAAAATACCAGAAAGAAATCCTTGAACTGCTAAGTCCTGAATTGGATTGAAAACCTGGGGGAAAACCCATGTTTTGAGCCTGAAGAAATCGTAGTCATTGGATCGACGTAGCAAATAGATCATGCCCCTTCATTGGAATAGGATATGATGCCCATATAATATTTACCCTGAGTCAACTATATTCATCGATCTATTGGAGGATCAAAGGCAAGGAGATCCAGACCATTGGTCAGAGGATGACAATCGAAGTATCCCTCGAGACGTAGAGTGAAGGTAATTCGATGGGAAAGGCCCTGAGGGGAAATATGGATTGTAGATTGAAGTAGAGGTGAGGTAAATTCTCATTCATATATCTATATGGTATCATCTAGGTGAATTTAAGAGGGAATGTGATGCCTTACTAACGACCTATTGAAGAAGAATGTCTACTTACCCGAGGGTAATACACAACAACATGTAATTGGTCGAAGGAATTGAGAGTGGGTCTCTATCGAGATCATAGATTTTAATGGGTTCTTTAATTATCAAGCATACAATCTATGGGTGGAGGGATTCCCATTGTTGATTAGAAATTAGGCTATCAAAATGCTTGCGCATGGGGTTGATGAGGGAATCCAAGGGTAGAGCTCTGAGAACAAACCCAAGACATTATATATAACGGACTATCTTCTGAAAGGGATATAAACTGTTGGATCTAAAGTAGTGATTTTCATCGAATTTTGGTACTTTGAGTAACCTAGGACACCGAGGTGTAGGCACTCCGATGGTAAGACTCCGAGGGGAAATTTTAACTGTATATTAGGTAGAATTTGAGAAGAGACCTCAGTTGCTAGATCTATGATCCTTCCCAAAGGGAAATAAAGGAGAAAAATGACTTTTGGGTTGTTATATTCTTTGCATTGAAAGTCTAGTCGAGGTGAATTGACTGAAGGTCGAAGGTTGAGGTGGATCAACAACAGTCAAGGTCGAGGTGGATATACAATAAGTCAAAAATCAAGGTTAGTCGATCGGGTAAATTCAAAGTCAATGATATCGATGGTTAGTCAACCAACAAGAGGTCAAAAATCAAGCATGAGACGACCAACTAGAGACCAAATGAAGGTTGAATTATAGTTGATTGGTAATACAACTTGGAGTCAATTGTAACAGAATCCTAAGATTTGCGGGAGTTGTAGCCAATGATTTTCATGTATCTGTAATCATTTTTGGGATCGAAGTAGTTATGTGTTTTACCATTCTAAATCCTATCAAGAGGCATGTTATAAGGCCTTAAAGGCTAATGCATATATCGTAGGATAGCCAATATTTATAGAAATATTTAGATGTAGGTTGTTGGTCATGTAGATGTACTTTAGATTGGATACAGGGTTGTTGTTGTGCAGACAAGAGGGTATGATGTTTATTGTGTCTTAGGTGTGGACCAAGGTTAGACATGTAACTTTTTATTCATATTGAATAAGACAACAAGAGAGCAAAACACTCAAAGGAATGTTGGTTTTCCCGGTTTGGGTTTCCAGGGTAAAATGTTTGTGTATTATGTGATTTCTTCGTAATTTATGTTCTTGAATAAATTTTTCTTCTCGTCTACTAGGATTAGTGTGGAAGTGTCTCTGATTTTTTGACAATTGGTATCAGATTTTTGACATGTGGTATCAGAGATGTGTTATTCTTTCAGGAGTGTATCATATCTTGATTTACCAATCTTGAATATGAGAACTAAACCCTAGGCATAGTAAGAGTTCTAAGTCATAAATTGTGTTAAATATCGTGGTAAAGAATGGAGAGAAGTTCAAGAATAGATATAAAAAAAATCAATGGCCAGAATTTTGAGCTTTGGAAGCTTAAAATGGAATATCTTCCTGTATATAGAGAACAATGGAAAGTGTTTTGTCTAGGTACCCGACTGACAAGCATGTAGATGGAATAATGGGAGAAACTTGAATGGAGAGAAAGAAGTACGATTCAACTTTGTCTTGAATATTTGGTAATGTTGAATGTATTAGGTGAAGATTTAGACAAGAAATTATTAGTCGAAATCTATGGTAAATAAGTTGTTTCTGAGAAATAAATTGTATCTTCTAAGAATGAGTGATGGAAGTTCGGTGACTTAGCATTTAAATCCGTTTAGCACCATTTTAAGCCAGTTATCATCTATGGATATTAAAATCATTGAGGAGGAGAAGTGTATAATCCTATTTTGTTCTTTGTCAGACTCTTGGGATAGCCTAGTCATGAATATTGTGAGTAATACAACCACGCTAGTGCTAGAGGACGTGGTTTCTTCACTTCTCTCAGAAGAAATGAGAAGGAAGAACATGGAAGGATCAACCAATATGTTGTAGTAGTGAACTATGGATTTAGATCTATCCTTCTAAATCCATAGTTTCAATTTGAAGGGTAGATCTAAATCCATAGTTCAATTGATGTGAAGATGATATAAATGTGGTAAACTTGGGAATTATTAAAAGGACTATAAGTTGAAGGAAACAAAATGCAGTGATGGACCCAATGAGAAGCAGTTGAGTGAGAGAAATATGACCCTGGATAAGGGAGGTGTTGTGTACCTAGTGTTGACCAGTACACGTCGGATCAAAATGTTTGGTAGATCAAATCAGGAGCATCCTATCATATGACACCACATAAATAATGGTTAGGTGAATATTAAAAATATGTTGGGGGTGATGTGTTCTTGGGGGATGACCCGACAACCAAAATTGTCAGTTGAGGAAGAGTTTGACTGATACTGCAGGATGGGAGGAAAAGAACCCTTCCAAGTGTGCTACACATTCCATGTTTGGAAAGAAACCATATATTTGTCAGTAATATGAGTGATGTTGGAGTGCATACTATGTTTTAGAAGGATTCATGCAATATGGTCATATGTGCGATCGTCTTAATGAAAGGAGCTCGGATTGGAACCCTATACAATGTTTTAGGGAATGTTGACTTGACTCTATTCAACAACATCGTTTCTCTTGAAATTTACTCGACTGTGACTCAAATTTACTCAACTTTGTCTCAAATTGACTCAACTCGAGCTAAGTCAGTACAAACCGAATTGACAAGACATGATAAAATTGACCTGACCAACCTATGGCACAAGAGGATGGGAAACATTAGAGAAAAAGGACTTTGAGATATGCACAACAAAGGTATTGTTGAAGGGTTTCCTGAATGTGGTTTAGAGGTTAAATTTTGTGAGAATTGCATATATGGAAAACAAATTTGGGTGAGGTTCCCATCTGGAGAAACAAGGGAAAATTGGATTCTAGAGTCAGTTCATAGTGAAGTGTTTGGCCCAGTTACATTGCCTTCACTTGGTGGATCCCTGTATTATGTCTCGTTCATAGATTCTTTTTCCAGGAAGACATGGGTATATTTCCTGAGGAACAAATCATAGGTTTTCGAGATATTTAAGAAGTTTAAATCTCTTGTGGAAAACCAGATAGAGAAAATGATTAAAGTGTTGAGGAATGACAATGGTGGTGAATTATGTGGAAAAGAATTTTATAAATTATGTAATAAGTGTGGAATAACATGCCAAAATGCCACACCATATACCCCAAAAAAAAATGGAGTTGTCCATAGAATGAATAGAATTTTAATGGATAAGGCAAGGAGCATGCTTAGTGGTGTTGGGATCACACAAGAATTCTAGCCGGAGGTAGTCGACACTACAATATATCTAGTGAATATGTCTCCTCCGTCGTTGCTAGTTGACATGACTCCACATAAGGTATGGCTGGGTAAGAAGCCTTCGGCTTCACATATTAAAGTGTTTGGCTCTGATGCATTTGTGCATGTTCCTAGGGAAAAGAGGCGCAAACTGGACAAGAAGGATGTAAAATGTATTTTCATTGGATATAAAGAAGGAATGAAATAATATAAGCTCTGGTATCCTACATCAAGGATACTATTGTATAGTCAAGATGTGGTCTTCAGAGAAGTCAGAGGTAAGTCTAAGCCTGAAGAAGGTGTTCAGACCAAGAATAATCCTGAGACAATGTAGTTTGAATTGAGGAACGAAGAATATGATTTWTATGAGACAACTRAATCTGAGGAAGAGGTGGAACAACATACTCTAGTGGTAGGAGGTCAGAAAGAATAATAAAACCAGTCAAAAGGTATAGTCCACCCGAATTTTGTTCTGCATTCATGCTAAYTGCCATTGACGATGATCCCAAGTTGGTCAGTGAGGCAATCGACTTGGCAGGGGATAAACTCTAGAAGGAATMTGTTAGTCTCTAACCTTTTTTTTTATTCGGTGAGTGTCCCTAGTCCCTGTCCTCTTTTTTTTTATGATTTTCTGTMAAAAACTTKGTTTTTACCTCTTRGCTTGAAATATTATTTTTCAATCTTTATTGCACTTTTTAAATGATTTTTGAGTTTTTTAAAGATTAGGATTTGATATGGTAATTTTTGTCACATTAGTTGTCATTTCATTATTTGAATTTTCAATTTTTTCCAAGTCAAAAAAGGAGATGCAAGAATAGCGCTATTCCTGCAGTGTCGAGAATAATCATGGTTTTGCATCCGCCACCCTGCCCATATTCTGTCCTAAAATTTCAAATCATGATTAGATGATCTGCCTACTTCTTTATGATCTATTTTAGGTCACTATTTTTATGATAACAAAATTATACAAAGGACTATGTTGTACTTGCCATACCTGCATCAAATCAACACATCTGATCATCATTGATGAAATCATCACCTTCATATTTTAGTATGTTTTT
The DNA here is from genome assembly GCA_010110895.2 of Picea sitchensis. Taxonomy (NCBI): domain Eukaryota; kingdom Viridiplantae; phylum Streptophyta; class Pinopsida; order Pinales; family Pinaceae; genus Picea; species Picea sitchensis. The sequence goes on along the minus strand of SNQJ01S0140302.1, from coordinate 14,803 downwards.
TATTTTATGCAGGGATTGTAGACCAATAAATAACTTCTGGATTTTAACAGCTCTTTAGAATTGAGGATTCAACCATCAATCTTCTCAAAATTGTCTATAGGATCATATCAGTGGTATGGCACAGAAAAAGAGTGGCCAAATAATTAGAATAGAGCCAGAAGGCACAAAATTGCTTGAACCATTCCCTCATATGGAGCAGAAATTCAAGGATGTTGGTTGGTTCAATTTTTTCTCAATGTTCCAGGGGCATGATGAACAAATTTCAATGGTGTTTGCATAGAATTTTGACAGCTTCAAATCTGTGGTTGGAAAACTTCTGATGCATGTGACAGAACATTATATTGCTAAAGCTTGCATATTGCCAATGTATGGAGAAACATGGTGGAAGAAGGAGAATGTGGTCATGGAATTTGTAAATTAGTTTCTAATTCCAGAGAAGCAAAACCATAAATGGAGCAAGGATATACCACATAGATGCATAAGGAAAGAATGGCACACTGGCTTGCTAATTATCCACAGGTACATTACATGTGAGGGAAGGTTTTCTTTGGTTTATCTCTATCATATCAGACTATTGATTCATATAAATGGTGATTACCCTCTTAACTATTTTCTATTAAAATTTTTATCCAAGATGTCTAAGAGGATCCAATCACATCCTTCTACAACAAAAAATAGTCTTTTTCATCAAGGTTTGATTAGAAAATTAGTAGTCTTCTCCTTAAATGAAGTCCAAGGATCTTGGGATTGGTTAATACAGTCAGTCAACTAAATCCAAAAATTTCAAGGGGAAGAAGCCTGTAAAGGAGAAACAGACTCCTCAAGCCACCAAAGTCTTAATTAAAGAAGAGTGACTTGCATCTAAGGTAACTCGGGCTAGCAAGAGAAAATTGCAAGCTCAACAAGCTATTGGAGATTTTCCTGTAGGTGGAGATCATGAGAAATGCACTACTAATTGAGGTAAGAAGCCTAAAATGAATGAAGACACTGACAACTATCCTGATCCATATATAAAGAGGGAAATTGATGAATATGAGGATTACACCATAAGCCCAGTTCAGACTCCAATCAAATAGAAACAACAATCTACAGGTAAGAAGAATACAAAAGGTAAAAAATAGAGAAACAAGCAAACACCTGTACCTAAATGCCCTAGGAGGAGTTCAACTAGAGTTGCCAATAAATTTAGACTGAATTCAAAAGCAATGTTTCATCCTTCCATCAAGAAGGAGAATCTTATAATTATAGAAGAGAATTCAGAGGATTATAAGAAGGAGATTAAAAAGCAGGTAGTTTCATCTTCTTTACATAGAATAGAGAAATAATCTGAAGACTTGAAGAAGAAACAAGAAAAAGGAAAGCAAATTTCAAAGTACTTCTGAAGCCCAGTGACCAAAGAAACTACAAAGTCATATTCAATATCTAAATATGTGTTTAAGGGCACAGATGGAACTTATGATGATATAAATGATATTTTTAAAGAACCAGACCATATGAAAGACCTTCCAGAAACCAAATATTCTGATAGCACTGAGGATAAAGATATTAGTTCTGGACTATATTCAAAATATGTGATTAAATTAAGAAAGAATCAAGCTGCTATTGATCTGACTTTACCTGCCCCTGTAGAAGAATATCCAGAATTTAAAGTGAAATCAAGGAAGGAAAAAGACATAGTAAAGGAGTTGTAGAGTATGATAAAGCAATTTAAGAAAGATAAATATTTTTTTGAGCAGTGGAATGCCAAACAACAAGAAAAGATAAAGGATTTTAAAAGGAAAAGAAAAGAACAAAAGGATTTTCTTAAAAAGGTAATAGAATCCAATATCATTTTATATTGGCATAATGTTGTGTTAACATTCAATATTAAACAGAGAGACACCAGGGCCAGTGCAGTTATTATACCATGATGATTCATGAAGAATTGACTTTAGTTTTTTATGGTTCGATGTTATTTCTCAGGGATTAAAGATGAACAGTTTGATTCATAATACTTGAGTCAAAATAAACTTTTTGATATCTCATATGGAACAACTCAACAAGATAGGGTTCCAATTTTTGTGGGATTTTCCAGTTTTGTAAAGCTATTTCCTAAACTAGATTTAGATTGGTTGTTTATCCCTCTACTATATAGGCATTATAGGTGCTCACTTGAGCTAATTTTCCAAGGAAATAGGAATTGACATGATCCTATTACAAAACTGAAAACTAGAAAATAGGATCTATAGGAGTACGTTGTGGACTTCAAATAGACACAAGATTTGTAGTGAGGTCGATAAGTTGGACATTCAAGGACCTTTTTGGTAAAAAAACTGCACTGTAAGACAATTTATATTCCATATTGATACTAAATGGAAAACAAATGTTGATGGTGAGATCCTCTTTCATATCTTATTCTATTTTTTTTCTTGCTTGAAGTCATTTTTTTGTTGTAATGCATTTGATTTCTTGATTTTAAGTAATACAATGAAAACTTTGATGTTTTTGTTTATTATCAAGATTGTCTTCAAGTAAATGTTCTTAATGATATTTTGAAATAAGAAATATTTATGGAGTTGACAAACTAGATACTCTCATATATTCCCTTCTTTATTTACATTATTATCTGATCTATTGAGGTGACTACCATTTACTAAATCAGTGGGATGTTTTCTTGTGTTTACATTTGAGTTATGTGTTTATTCTTGAATCCTTGAACAAATTTTCAACCACTTTCTAAAAACCTATTCATAAAACCCTTAAAAAATACTATTGAAATAACCGGATGATGCCCTAGCTTTACCTCTCACAGTAAAGTGCAACATTAGGGACTAACATCATTTGGTACCATTGTCGAGGATGAAGGAATGAAGATATTTTCCCTGGGAGAATGACAAGTTCAGTTCCAAACATTGACGGTGGAAATGATTTTGGACATTTACATGAGACTGTGTATTTTTCACCTGGTGACTCCTCTGTGGTAATTTTGGATCCTAAAAGGGAAGGAAAAGGACCTAAAATTCCTCCAACTTTCTCATCCTCTACAAAGAAAAATGTAACCAGAAAAACCCATATCCAGATCCTGTTACAACAGTGCCAGACCCTGAAAAGCTATTGAAAAAACCTAAAATCACTCTTGGACAATCCTCTCTTTCAAAAGTAAAATTTTATTCTACCAGTACTCAAGGACAGTCTTCTAAAACTATCAAACTCACACCAATTGAATAATTTATTCCTAAGAGTGAAACAAAGCCTATTGTTGAGCCTGCTACTATTTCTTTTCCTTCAACTATCTCAGAATTGAATTTAAATCAACGAAAATTGTTTGATGACCTCATTGAATAAGAAAAAACAAAAAATTTATCTGTAGATGAAGCTTTGAAATATTTTACCAAAGATATTAAAAGTGAACTAGTTACACTCTCATCATCACCTCAGTCCTTTTCTTCTGAAGAGAATAAACCACATTATTATTCATTTGAAAATCCTCTTTTTCTGGAACCTTCAACCTACTTTTGTCCATAAAAGAAACCTATGTTTTTTGAAGATCAAAGACTTTTCTAAGTTCAGTTAAGTTGATCCACTCAAGGAACTGTCTCTATTCCTACATCACCATTTTTGTTCACTCCTACAGTCCAAACATCAACTATGGTAAATATGGATGTAAATAGAATGGATGCAATTGTTGCAGCCAGATATGCACCATTAAACCTTCTACAAGTCCGGTATCCTTTCCCACCTAATGATTATATGAAGTATTTTCCAAGATTCAATGGAGAGGGAGAAGCCACTACTGAAGAACACTTAAACGCTTTCTACAGTTTTGTAGATAATTTTAATGTGGAGCATGCAGATGTCTGGATGAGATTTTTTTTGCAAAGTTTAGATGGAGAGGAAAGGAAATGGTTTAGAATCATACCTCCCAATTTGATTGTTGATATTGATGCACTGGATGATACATTTTTAAGACACTCGAGGGATAAGAAAGACTACTTATATTACGTCACTGAATTTGATTCTTTGAAAAGAAAACAAGGAGAATCTATATCTAATTTTACTAAAAGGTTTAATAAAATGTATAGTAAAATTCCAGATGAAATCAAGCCCATAGAAACATCAACCAAGATTGCTTTTTCTAATGCATTTGATGTTTAGTTTTCTCTATTGTTGAGAGAAAGGAGATCTTATACTCTGATTCTGATGCAGGAAGAAACCATTGAGGTAGAATCCAACATACTAGCAGTAGAGAAGTTCAAGTCCAGAGGTGACAGAGATAGGAAAAAATAGAAAGAAGAACTCTCTTCTTCTTCTCATACAACATATGATTCTAAGATGGATGAAATGGCCAAATTTTTTAAAAGATTGACATATGAAATATATAGGTTGAATATGGAAACAAAACAAGCTAGAATACCTACATAGGAAGGTGGATACATAAATACTAATCAGTTTAGGAGGCCTAACAATGTCCCTCAAATCTTACCCAGAGAAAGGAGAAATCAAGAAGATCAGAAAGTTTTGCCTCCTTTCCAAAATAATGTAGTGAAAGAAGTTGAAGAAGTGGATGACACTGAATATGATCCTACAGTACATTTAAATGATATAGAATTACCTCCTACTCATCTGACAYAACAATATCATGAAGATGCTYTTATACTAAATCAATTTTAAGAAGGGGATGTTGATGAAATTATCCAGAAAGAACCTAAAAAGAAAAAATATGATCGTACATCCAGATCAAACACACCCAAAGTGGATATACCTRTTTCAACCAAGAAGGTGTTGACGAGCATTTATGACACACTATCAATGGGAAGGGAAGATTCGGTCMGGGATTGTTTACTTAACCCAATTCGTTTGGTATAATCTACCCTGATGGGTTTTATGGCTACGTTAGCCAACTAATATCCTAAAAAAATTTAAAAGATGTGAAATAACTAAAGATACTACTCTCCCAGTCAACACTTTAATTACAAAATCTTAACTAACAATGTTTATATACAATGGTTATATATAGTTTACAAGGTTTGAGCAAATCCTTGTGAAAAAATTGTTTTAAGATATTAGATCTAAACAAGATTAAAAAAAACAAACAAAATTATTCTATTACTCTAAATACCAAATAAACAATGAATGAGTAAGATTTTAAATGATATAATGAAAATAGACAAAGGAAATTAACGTTTAAATGATGAAATCATTATTCATTCACAACTCTATTTGAACTCCTCCTAGGGAATTATAGCTATATCCCATCCAATAGCTATATCCACATGATGTATACTTCTATAAAATTTAATTTAAAATCAGATACCTTCTACCTCTCGAACTGACATTGCTTCATTGCTAGCAGGCCTGTTCAGTACCCTGATGAAGATGTCTTGGTATCATGTGTGCATTTACCCACTACCAATGAACTTGTTCAGTACCTCGACGGGTTTACACACACTTCCCACACTTAAGCGCTTCCAACCCTCTTATTCCACTTTTAAATAATAATAAAATTATAGATTTATTGATGACAAAGAGAGTGGGGTGATACTGGAGGTTAATTGCAATATAGGTGAACAATTGATCTTTTTTTTTTCTTTCAAAACTAGAAGTTTTATCATGGTTTAGAGATTTTAGATTTCGGTTAAGAAATCATATAGAGAATGGGGAAGCACTTAAAATTGATCTTTTAAGAACAAAAACGGTGTAAAAATTCTACTTATAATCGTAATTCCCAAAGATCTCAACACATTTCAAGGGTAATACTCTGACAAAGACTGTTTAGGATTTCATAGTACTCAACTAACTTACAAATCAATTATCTGAGATGAACCTTAACATCATAAACTGTTTGAACTATTTCAAATTTCTTTTAAAAATAGAAGTCTTGAAATGAATTCTTCCTTCGACAATCGCTCTTTGATCAGAAATATATTTATTCAAAAAGACAAACAAGAAGAAAGTTCAATGAGAAAGAAAAAAAAAACACACACAACAAACTGAATCATATTTTATTAATGGGATTCAAAATCAGAAGCATATCAAAATAAACAAAATCGAAATAGAAAAAGCTTACTTTCAAAAAGAATTTGACCAAAAACAAAACTAGGCCAACCTCTCATAGAGAAACAGGATCAAAAGGAAGAACAACACAATTCAAATTTTTTCATATAGGAAGGTTCTTCTCTTAATATAGTGATGCATGATACATCATTTTGACCAAGCTTATTATTAAAAGTCACAAAAAAATCCTTAACAATGATGAGTGCAATTACGTG
>SNQJ01S0140301.1:14907-39980 GCA_010110895.2 Picea sitchensis | reverse complement strand
ATATGATATAATCTCAAGAACCTCCCCGTATGACGATCTCTCACAAGAGAAAGTCAGCTTGGGAAAAATAACTTATTCAAGATGCAGAGAAGTATGGTGCCCCAGAAGGAACCACGAGACAAAGCAAGAAGCCTATGCCATTCTCCAGCTATATGGCCTTGATGTGTAATCTCGTAGAGAAGGAAACTACTTTCTTTGAAGAATCCGTTCAAAATAAAGAATGGATGGATGCCATGATAGAAGAATACCAGTCCATTATGAAGAATGATGTATGGGAAGTAGTTACCAGACCAAAGAACACAGATGTGGTATCTTCCAAGTGGATATACAAAATAAAACATGCAACAGACTGAAGCATTGAAAAACATAAGGAAATATTTGTGGCTCGTGGATTTTCTCAAAAGGAAGGTATTGACTATGAAGAAACATTTGATCCTGTAGCCAAATACACTTCTATCAGAACCATCATAGCTCTTGCAGCCAAAATGAAGTGGAAGTTACACCAAATGGATGTGAAAATAGATTTCTTAAATGGTGTTATTGAAGAAGAAGTGTATATAGAACAAACACAAGGGTTTGAAGTTGAAGATAGAAAGACTCATGTCTGCAGGTTGAAGAAAGCTCTGTATGGGTTGAAGCAAGCTCCTAGAGCTTGGTATGGTAGAATTGATAGTTTCCTGACAAGCTTGGGCTTTACCAAGAGTAAAGTTGATCCTAACCTATATAATTCAAGGTTATGAATGATGATACAATTATATTTCTACTATATGTGGTGATTTATTCTTGACAGGAGAAGGAAAGCTCATCACAGATTGCAAGAAGAATCTCACTGCAGAGTTTGAGATGAAATACCTAGGCCCAATGCATTATTTCTTAGGTCTTGAAGTTTGGAAGAGCTTGGAGAAGATCTTCCTTAACCAAGGGAAGTATGCAGTTGAAATACTGAAGAGATTTGACACGTTGGAATGTAAATCCATGAACACACCCATGGAAACGAATTTGAAGATCTTGGTTGATACTTCGTCAAAGTTGGTTGATGCTACTCTATACAGACATATTATTGGATTGTTGATGTATTTGACGAATACCAGGCCGGATATATGCTTTTCTATGAACACCTTGAGTCAGTATCTGGTGGAGCCCAGATGTGTTCACCTTGTAGCTGCAAATCAAGTGATGAGATACCTTAAGGGTACGTTGGATTATGGTCTTTGTTATACTGGAGATCATGACTTCAGACTGTATGGTTATACTGATTCAGATTGGGCTGGAAGTGCTTCAGACAAAAAGAACACTTCAGGATGTTGTTTCAGTTTGGGGTCAGCCATGACTTCATGGAAAAGCATGAAGTAATCTAGTATTGCTCTCAACACAGAAGAAACATAGTACATTGTAGCATGTTCCTCCATTTGTGAAGCCATATGGCTTCAAAATTTGTTGACATGTCTGTTCGATCTGGATATGGAAGCCACCGTGATTCTATGTGATAAACAGAGTTGTATAAAGATGACAAAGAATCCATTGTTCCATGATAAGTCTAAGAACATAGAGATATGGTACCACTACATTCATGATATGGTGTAGAGGGGAGTTGTAAAGCTCCAATATGTTGGCACAAATGCGCAGGTTGCAGATGTTTTAACCAAGCCTCTGTCTCATGTGAAGTTTGAGTACTTCCAAGACAATCTTGGTGTAGTCCGAAAGGACCTCCCTTGAAAGGGGGAGTGATGGTTATGATACTGTGGTATCCTGACCAATAACAAGTAGCTCCATTAGGATTTTATATCCTAGGGGATTGATCATCCCTGGGAAGATCCCAAAGTTCTGGTAAGGATGGTATGTCAGAGTACCTATGCATGTATATTTCAATTGTGGTCAGTGGTGGTAGCTCAGCTAGGATTTTATATCCTAGGGAATCTTATGATTCTTGGGAAGATCACGAAGGTCCGATAAGGATGGTCTGTCAGAGTACCACGTGGTAGCTTAGGATTTTATATCCTAGGGAATCTTATGATTCCTGGGAAGATCCCGAAGGTCCGGTAAGGACGGTCTGCCTAAGTACCACAAATGTTTTTGTTGATGCACCTATCTCATTCTGTTGCCACATGTTGATGATGATGATGTTCTAGCTTCGTGTTGTTGTTCCAACTTTGTGTTGTTGTTGATGATGTTGTTGTTCCAGCTTCATGTTGTTGATAATGTTGTTTCAACTTCGTGCTATTGATGTTGATGTTGATGTTTTAGCTTCATGCCGATGACGATGATGATGTTACTCCAACTCCATGTTGTAAGCGATGATGATATTGATGATGAGAAAAACTTCTGATGATTTATAGATGTGTCAGCCAGTGTTCCAGATGTTGATGATGATGCTTCCCTCTCCTTCTCTTGATCATGTTGTATTGAGTCATGCCAATAGAATGCCCTTCTCGTTAAGGGAGAGTGTTGAAATATTGTAACTTCGAAGAATATTCTAATTATACTTGACTTATTATCTTATAGATCAAATCCTCTTTTGCGTATTGCTCAAGTCAGGTCTTGTATAAGATCAAATCCCCTTTTGTGAATTGGTACAACTATATTTATATAGTGGTATTTGTAAAGTCGGGCCCTAGTAATTATAAAGTGGTTTTAGCCACTTCTAGGAGAAGTCAGCTCAACCAGTGAAGAGACACAACCCTAGAACCATCTCACACTTGTATTTATATGTGAGGTTGGTGTCTCATTTACATACACTCACTCACTCATCTAGTGCGCATATCTTGAAGGTTGTTGCAGTTGCAGGAGGAAGGAAAAGAGAGGCGCATGCTCAGTCTTGGTATATATTTGGTGTTTTGGTCTTAGTCTTGGCATTGTATTGGCAATCTATTATTGTGTAAGTTTTTGTTGGGTTTTCTCCCCCATGAGGGTTTCCCAGGATAAAATGATGCGTACCTTGTGATTGTGTTTCTTTCATTGATTCTCTTTATACTTTTGTTTTGGAATTATATTGAATTCTCATGTAATTTGGAAATAACCTAATAACAACAGTAAAAACTTAACACACCTGTCATGTGGATCCAAATAAGAATATCCATCTACATAGTGGGAAAGGGTCAAAATTGAGTCTAGAAGGAACAATACTATTGTACAATATGCAGGTTGGGAACTGGTATTCATAAATGACTCCTGATTTGACACATTGACGTTCTCTACATAAGGTCAAGTAGAGCCATCATATAAAATATGAAATTGGTTGTCATCTTTGAAATGACAATTATCCATATACCAATCCGCACAATATTCCTTGTAATCATACCAAGCATATCATTCTTGGGTATATTCTCCTATGATGTCAATGTACATGATATTCCTAATATATCTCTCCTACATTGCTTCAATTCTGAGCTCTTCACTATTTTGAAATTTTGCTTCCATATCTCGTTGCAGATTTTGAAATTTGGCTATGAGGGCTTCCATTTTTTGTTGCAGACCTCCATGAGGAGTTGAAAGCGAATATCAATTGGAAAGACCACATATAATATACCAAAAAAAAAATCTTAAAATACTCTATCCAAGGGAACTGATCTGATATCAATCTAAAGACCCTATGAAAAGTGATGAACTCTGCAGTCCCACCGCTGTCACGAAACCCCCCCCAAAATGGTTGATTTTAAATCAACGATATATTCACTTATGGAGCCCCGATTTGGGTGATTTTTTTTTTGAAATCAACTATTTTTTAAATATGAACTTATATCTGTAATTTGTTTTGGAAAATTTGGCTCCATCTGCTACATAAATAAAAAAATCATGTGGTCATCCGTGGAAAAAGCCATGAAAAATTACAGATTTTAAAATGTCGATAACTTCCCGGACTCCGTTTTAGAAGATTTTTTTTTTGAAATTGGTTTTTTTTCTAAGAGGAAATCATATATACAACCAGTTTCATAAAATTTTTCACATAAATCAACAAAAAATGTCCATAATGTTGCAACCCCCTTTTTCTTTTCCGAAAAAAAACTACAAAAAAATAAAAATATTTTCCCACCATGCCTGTCAAGGAAAGTGCTCTGATACAATTTGTTAAGTACCAAATACTTGAATACAAAATACACTAGAATATATCTAAGAAGAATATATGAAAACCACACCTTATTATATCAAACCCTTAGGGTAGGGAAACACCATACAATGGATCCTATTATGGAAGGGATCCTCTCCTGTTCACTTGCCTCTTCGAGGGGGCATCATCCTATTGAGCTACCGATCCACATACAATAATTCATATTCACCCCCAATTACATTGCTTGAACCCCTTTATATAATGATACCAACAACCTAAGATCATTCTAGAGGAGGAACCTTCTAGAAGTAGAACCTTCTAGTAAGTCCTCTTACATTTATTATATCTAACTGCCATAATGGGTCTTATTTAATAATATACTAGATCTAGTCCACCTTACATTCAATGACCTCCACTATTATTACTATGGGCCCTTCGAGCCCCCCACTACCTCTCTAGCTACACTACACTCATCCCAACACCAAGGACACTTCCAACATTAGTTTCAAATTGTTTTGTGGTTGATTTAGTCTAAGATTTATTGACCAGGATAGAACCACTTGCAAGTGATTTGAAACCTTCCTCATTACTACGGTTTGGGAGAGCCTCTATCTAAATATATTTTTTGGAAATAGTCTTTAAAGGTTTCCTTACACTATTTTCCCAATAGGGGATCAAGAGATAGATGTTGAATAGGATTGTGAATATTGGGAACTGTGTCTCTTTCTAGAGAATTAATACTCTTTGTTTCCCCTCCCTTTTGACTCACTTTCCACCAATTTTACTCAAGGCGAGGGTTGAGCTACGCATGCCTGAGAATGAAAGAAGATAACAAAGATAACATTAATACATGACAAGTGTCTCGAAAAGGTAATGCAGTGCTGCATATTGCTCGTTGAGAGAAATGAGATTTTAAAACTTGTAAATCAACATAAATTATTTTCAAAAGTCAATATTTTATTACTTTTAACATTTATTTATTTGTTTTCATTGTATTTATGAGTGTAGAAAAAATGAATAACTATAATTTTTTATAACTTAGGATGTGATCCAATTTATAAAATTTTCAAAAAATAAAAAATTTAGTCAATTTTTAAAATGATTACTCTTTTAATTAAAGAAAACCACAATTAGAAGTTTCACATACATTGTTTTTTTAATTTGCGACCTTCATGATTAAAAAAAATGAGAAATATACACTATTGTTGTTAATTTTGCAACTACATTCACCTTTTCTTATTCTAGGTACAAGTTAATGACTACAACTCATTTTTCTTATTTTCTTGTTCTAGGTACAAGCTAATGACTACAACTCATTTTTCTTATTCTAAGTAATTAGAAACATACACTATTGTTTTTAATTTTACAACTACATTCACCTTTTCTTATTTTAGGTACAAGCTAATGACTACAATTCATTTTTCTTATTCTAAGTACAATCTAATGGTTGCAACTCATTGCACACATTATCTAGTAATGGATTTAAGGTAAGTTGAGTATGACCATTCTAGGGCTAGATCATGAACAAACAATACTTTTACCTTGACATCTTTTTCAACATCTATTGTTTCCTTTGTAAGCATATAATAACACCTTACCCAACCATTATTATTGCCTATTTAAGTATATAATGATTTCATTATATTCAGAGAGTTACCCGACCCGACCCGACCACTTAGAGGAGTTCAATATTCAACCTTAATATTTGCAATCAAAATATTAATAAGGTCACCATATCAACAACCAATCCATTAGATGAACAAATGGCTTTGTGCACATTGATATTGACCCACCAATCCAAATCCAAGGATAATAAATATCCAAATACATGTAAACAACTATATTCCCCATACTAATCATAACAATATGTCCTTAATCCTAGTGGCTAGTCCTTACGTACATATACAAGTTAACAACTAGATTCCCCAAAATAATCATAACAATATATCCTAAATCCCAAGGGCTAGTCCCCAAAGTAATCATAACAATATATCTCCATAGAACATGTGTTTCCTCTTAAGAGGTCACAAGTTCAAATCCAGAGGGGGGTAGGGTATGTATACCTCCGTAGACTTTACCAGTCAAATCGTTGGGCGGAGGGGGGACCCTTGTCCCACAAACAAGGGGGTCTCATACACCAATTTGGTGTGGTTTGGCCGTGACCTTAAAAATAGATTATTATTATTATTATAATCCTAAATCCCAAGGGCTACTCCTTTATTAAATAGGATTGACCTATAGATACAAGTGACTCACTAAATTCCCAAAATAATCATAACAATATATCTCAATCCCAAAAACTTGTCGTCCCTCTCACTAGATTCCCAAAATAATCATAACAATATATCTCAATCCCAAAAACTTGTCGTCCCTTAAAGACTTATACAAGTGACTCACTAGATTCTCAAAATAATCATAACAATATATCTCAATCCCAAAAACTTGTCTTCCCTTAAAGACTTATAATGCGAAGAAGAAAATATCAATTATATAAAAAAAATACAACTACAAATACCATTCATTCATTACAAATACCATTCATATGGTATCAATTATATCAACACGTACATAACTATAAGTGCCATTCAGAGCATATCTTTCAAATCATTTGAAACGTCATCACACAACCTATTCACTGAGATGTCAAAGACACGATATGATTATCCATCCTTTCAAATTGATACTAATAAAGTCTTATGGAGAATTTAACACCGAGGAAATTATTCATAATGGGAATTGCAGACTCGAGACAAAGACATGTTCATAAAATTCTTTAATGTTCATGACCAACCAAGCTCATCTAAGGAATACACAAATCTCCATGTCTTAGAGAAAACTCATCTTTAATTTTCTTTTAAGAGTTCGAGGGGTTGGCTTGGATTTATATCTTTGACAATAAAAATGGATAGGTGTGCTAATGGGGCTTTCATCACTTAATTGTTTATCCACTAATTTAAGGCCTAGCTATGTATAGGCAGATAACAAAAGGAAAATGGATAGGTGGGGGTTCCATCACTTAAATGTTTATCCACTAATTTAAGTATATGTAAATAACAAAAATAAAGTTTCTTATTTTCATTTAATTGTGAAATTTAAATAAAATAAATTAATTTTTATACTTTATGCATTTCTATAAGTGAAGGGAAACATATTGCTAGATGAGAAAAATGAGGTTTTAAAATTTGTAAAGTAATATAAATTTACTGTAATAAAATAGTTTCCAAATATTTTTCTAAGTAAAACAAAGAATTGTTTAAATATAAATAAATCTGAATTTAAACAATAAACAAAATAAAAAAATGTTAAAAAAAAATTAATTTTCATAATAATTTAGATTTAACTGATATAAATATTACAATAAAAAAGATTTAATTAAAATCATATACATATGGTTAATAAATCATCAATAATAACATCACCATCATATGTTCGATTTTATCAACCGCATCAATCATTACAAACCAACAAAATAAATTCACTCAAAATGCTATCAGGAAAATGCAAGCTAAAAACCACTTAAAAAAATATTAATTCTATGAATGCTTTCTTCTTGATTAGAAAAAAAAATACAAATTAGATTTTATCCTTAAAATCTATGTTCCCTCATTTGTTCTAATTAAAAGACTTATTTATGAGAGAACCATTTTGACATTCTTAAGAGCCTTTTGGGATTCCCTAAAAATGCACCATCTCATTCATAATTGATGATACACGTGGTCTGCATAGTTTAAGAAATGATGAATCTCTACCAACATAAAAATAAACACAATATATTTGTCTTTCATGGCATTCCCGTTTCATACATGAGTTTGATCACTGAATGGGTATAAAAAGTAACATGTCATTCGTCATGAAAATTGAACACACACATATAAATGAACCTACATGTAATTCCAATATATCAAGAGCTACTCAAATATATAGAATAATAATAGTCAAGATACAAAAGATTACTAAAAAAAATGAATTCATAAGTGTTACTTATCCTAGAAAAATAAAAATAAAAATATATATAATACATTACAATTATTATAATATTATATTTCATGCTATATTGTTTTTTGATATGTAATAATAAGTTCCATAGACATATATTAAAATCTCATTTGCAATTTCACAAACATAATAGTATTGGACCAACAACTATTAAATCTGGAAAATGAAATGAGAAAGAACAACTATTAAATCTGGAAAATGAAATGAAATAAAGCAACTATTAAATTTGGAAAATGAAATGAGATAGAGGGTTAATGTTGCCACATCGCATATTTGCATTGTGCCAAGCATATAACAACTTGTGTCATCAAGATTAGAATAATAAAATAAAAGAAATGTATGTATCAAATTTATACCTTACAAGCATACAACAAAGCAAGCCTTACTATATGTGAATAAACGTCCATATTTCTTTCCCATGACAAACATACAGTATCATGGGAAACATTAAATGTGTATACATAGAAATTATATTTGCAAAAGATCTGTAGTGAGACGAAGATCCTCATGTTGCCTAGAAAGAGGTTTGATCACTTAATCAAGAAATCAAAATGATTTCTTTAAATGTAAACTTGGGTGACCAATCACGGTGCCCTCACCCATCTAATTCAAAATGGATATATAATTTTTTTTTTGTAAAAATCCAAAAATTCCATATTTTGTGAATTCAAAAAAGAATATAAAACATAACCACACAAAAAAAATACGCATATTATACATCACAGATGAAATAAACAAGCAAGTGGTTTGGAAAGATCTGAAAGCTTCAAAGAATTTATCACCAAAGAAACTCAAACTAAATATAATTTTTTCTTATATTTGCTATAAACCAACAACTTGTTAGTAGTGAACTATGAATTCTTGTTGCAACTAATCCTAAATCATATCCTTACCCCGTAGAGTGAGTGTATTTAAACCCAAATCAAAATTATGTGATACACAAAAGCTTTTTCATAATCACAAAGACCCAATACAATTCTAACAAGGTTGCGTGGCAGCGTAGTCCCTGCCGGGTTGAATTGGGATAGGAAAAAGTAGCAGAGGCAGATGGAAACTACAACGGAGATGTGGCAAGCAACATGAAGCACAGGTGGTATCCATGCAGTAAATTCCATGTGGCCTCTAGAGTCCCATTTACTTTTTGAAAGTATATAATAAAATACAATTTTGTGCATAGTGGAAGATACAAATTTATGACGACACAAATATGAAAGGAGATAAAAAAACAGTTTAGTTTGAAATATATTAAATAAGTTACAAGTTACTGGAAATTTAAATGCATTTGTCATATAGACTGGTGAAAGATAAAAATGTATGAGGACATAAATATAAAAGGAGATAAAAAAACAGTTTTATTTGAAATATATCAAAAAATAAAAGTCTATTACATATTCCTGGAAATTTCAATGTGTTTGTCATACAGACTGGGATTGAGGCTTCCGCGGACCATAAGAGAAATATGTACAAGAAACAGGATTGTAGAAAGAAGAAGTGGGCGATGGTAGAGTGCAATACTTGAAAAATAAATAAATTGAAAGGTATCAGTCTTTGGCTAGACATTTCTATTTAAAAAAGTGGAATAACTGGGTTGATAAACAAAGCAGGATGCGATCAACAGACTTACAATGATAGTACATATGACCCCTTTTTCTATTTGCTTGCGGATGCCTTTTCATTGATGTCGTCAACAACTGCTGGAAACGTGGCAACTGCCTTTTGCCTTTCGTCGGTGACCTGCTTCAATTCCCTTTCGAGCCATTCTTCAATGTAGCTTCTCATTGGGGAGACGCTGATCTCATTCCAGATTTTTATGTTGAAAAGTTCATTTTCTAATTCCCTGAAGTCAATAGAAAGATTACGCAGAGCCTGATCAATTTCCTCATTCTGTATTGAATAGTCGACTATCCAGTCATTGACGTGATCTTGACCATATTCAAGGATGTTGTAAAACTTTTCCAAAGACAATGCCTTAAACATATCAAACTATTTATCGAAGTCATGCCTAGTTAAGGGCAAGGAGTTGACGATTAAGTTGGGGTCTTGGAAGTCATTGGTCCTTCCGGCTAAGTTTATTCTGGAAAACCTTGTGAATCATTTTTCTTTCTTTGATATGGCTTGTTCACATTACTGAACAATGAGATGCAAGTTCTTCACTTTTTCTTTCCAGCATGGACCATGTTTAAATATAATTTTTATTCATATTTTAACTCCGCATGCAAATGTTCGAGCAAATTATGTGCCTTGGTTCCAAGGGAAGTCATAGTTTGTGATGTTTCCCACGCCTCAGTAACCAGTTCCATTCTTTTCTTGATATTATTCTCCACATATCCTCTACAGGATGCGAGGAGGCTGGAGGATCCTTTTAAATTGGCTGCAGGGGTGGTAGGCATGGCTATTGCCAAAGGATTGGCAAGCAATGACATAGGAATCAAATCCTCTTCCAATTCCTTGACCCGATCCTTCAGTCTGGCATTCTCAGCCTTAATGCCTCCAATGGAATCATGAAGTGCATCTCCGCTCGCTATGTGAAGTTGAAAGATTTGGGACGATCGCATGTTCGCAAGGTTAACCTCTGAACGAGATTTTCCTTTCTTATTTTTTACATTTTGTTTTTCAATAATCAATTTTTTGGACTGGCTGTAAAAAAAAATGCTCTGGAACACGAAGGATTCATCTTCGTCAAAATTTTCGGTATCAGATATGTCCATTGGATGACTATGATGGATGGCGTCTCCGAGCTGATCAAGGTAGAAGAGTACGCTATCTAGATCAGGCTCAAGTTCCATGTTCTCACTCTGAATTTCAGGCTCTTCCGCCTGTCCCACATTTTTTTTTCTCTTCTTGTCTACTAGAAGCTTGTGAGAACTATCAATTTTAGAGTGAGGAGGGTCGTTATCTCCTCCTCCGTTTGAAGAACTCTGAGTTGCTTTGTTGTTGTGGTGGATCGTTAGAGCGATTCTCCAGGATGTTGTACTTTTGGGAGTGTTATTCGCCGATTGAACACTCTTGTCACCGGGGCCCTTTCCTTGTTTCCTGTACAATTTAGTGCTGATTTGCAGTGTGTCTAGGTCGTCGACATCAGAAGCAAGAGCGTTTCCTCCAGTGTCTATGTTTTCGGTCAGGTGTTTTTTGAAAAAACTATTTCCGAAGCCAAGTGTTTGTAAATGTTGTAGAATTTTTTTATCGGGGTCAAACCCTCTTAGGATTTCAACATATCTCAGGTTCAAGTTGCTAGAATGTGCTACGAATTCGTCAATTTTGTTGACGTTCTTCAACACGAAGTCCCCGAATTTCCAAGGCAGAGGAATTAACTTCTTTTTTCTCTTCTTTTGGAAAAGATGCAACCAGTAGTTGTATTGTCGTGCTACTTATGTGACAAACATTCTGTCGGTAATGTGACATGGAAGGAGAGTAGGTTTTTCCCTGTAGCCAAAAATCCTTATCAAAGTGTAATTTCCAAATGTTCAAGTTTCCCCTTCTTGTCCAAAAAACTGGTTGGTTGTTCAGATATGCGGGGAGCATCTTCTCATAACGAAAAAACTTTGAAAACAGACACGAAGCCATTAAAAACATCATAAAAACAATGGGAGGCCTTGTGCTTCCACAAGGCCTGGTACCGGAACGTTACTGGGTAGAATTCATAGTTGAAATTCTTGGACAGAGACATTTCTGGAAACTGGCAGCAATGTGCTATCACAAAAACTAAGTAGGATGACATATAAAATTTCTTTTCCCTTTTGAAGCTTGACAATTGGATACACATTTCATGGGAAATTAACTTGCTCGAATAAAAAATGGCTTGTTTCTTGACTGTGAAATACAAAATATAAAGAGACATCCTAGAGATAGTTGTTGTGGACTCATGTCCCGTTATTCTTGTAAACAACCAAGAAATTTCGCGGAATGGATTTCTAAATGAACTAACCTGCAAGCTTGTGATATCTTCAGGAACTACAATTGAGTCTTCCAATAAATGGGGCAAGAGGTCCAACCCGTTATTATGCTTTGCTAGGAATTGTTTGGAATCTTCTCCTTTGAACGTCAATGTTGGCTTCGACAATCTTAACATCTGGCTGAAGACCTGAGGTAACAAAGAAACATAAGAGCGGTCCCACAGTGGAATAATTCTTTTGTCTGAAATAAATTTATTGGCGCACCAAGAGACCATCTCCTTACAATCAAAAACTTCAGGGACACAGCCTTCATGAGCAATCCTAGAGGTCCAAATTACTTCGTTGTGGGTGGCAGGGGTTGAGTAATAAGAATATGCCCTAGACCACTGGAAGTTCTGGTCCTCCCACCCGAATATGTTCACTGTATCTCCACAAAACTGTTGTCGAGATGATGCCATAGGTTTATGATAATGTTGGTTTTCTCTAGACGATGGTTGAAATGAACAGTCAGAGTCGATAATATAAATCTCCGCAAAATCTTGGTTAAATGCTTATGAATGGGAAAGCTCCTCGACCCTTTCGCTGATTAATGACAATGTATATGGGTGGTGCATGATGAACTGTTAGCAGTAAAGCTTACTTATTGCATATTTAGAAGTGCGAAGGTGGCAGGTGTGACAAAGAGAAATTAAGGATTGGAGGTTTTGTGAACATTCCAAGATGACGACATGCGAACAACATTTCATGATTTTGAAATCAACACTCGGAAGGGAAAATATAACCCTTTGCAAATATTGGCTTAATGCGTATTAATAGGAGATCTCCTCGAGCCTTTCGCCCATCAATGACAATATATACGGTTCCTACACGATGAGCTGTTAGAATTAAATGTCACTAATTGCATATTTAGAAACAAGATATATATATATATATATAAACATTGTTTTTATTATAGACAAGTGCGAAGGTCACAGAGACAGGGGACATCAGGGAACGAATGGTAAGGTCTAAAAAGCGGCAAGACGAGATTCAAAATAGGGTTATGGGGGATACCTAGGAGAGGCGAGTGTCCCACGATCAAATTTTATGTATCAGAATTTTGACTGCAAAACATGTAAAACGAAAGAGAGCATGATGGGGGAGTTCAACGTCTGGTTTGTATATTTGCAGAATTATGGGAAAGTGGCTAAGTATGAAATAGGAAAACGGTCAGTCAGACTCATTTTCGGAATCGAAGATTGAATATTTCGTGAACGGACCAACCCGACGACGTGCAACTGACATTCCATGATGTTTGAAATTAACACTCGGAAGGGATACTATAACCAACCAAAATTTTTGGTTTTATGCGTATTAATGGGAGATTTCCTCAAATCTTGGTTTAGCATTAATGCTTGCTAATTGCATATTTAGAAATAAAATCTTATAATTAATTGGTAATTTCTAATTGCAAAAGGGTGCGGGCACAAGAAACAACGATTAGGAATTAGATATTTCTTGAACCCTCCAACTCGACGATCCACAAAATAAATTCAAAGAAATGGAGAAGTATGGAAAGTGGACGAATGTGCTTCAAAATAGGATGGCAATAGTTCCACAAGAGATGTGAGGACTCGACGGTCAAATTGTATGTCTTAGAATTTTTCAGTGCAAAATGTACTATATACATATAAAATATTTTATTATTATAGACAAATGCGAAGGTCATGAAGATGAGGGAGAGAAAGGAACGAATGGAAAGGTCTGAAAAACGTTCAGATGAGATTCAAAATAGGTTTACGGGGGATACTCAGGAGAGGCAAGTGTCCCACGATCAAATTTTATGTATCAAAATTTTTGACTGCAAAACGTGTAAAACAGAAGAGAGCATGATGGGGTAGTTCATTGACCGGTTTGTATATTTGCCGAATTCCAGGAAAGTGGCTAAGTATAGAATAGGGAAACGGTCGGTCATACTTGTTTTCAGAATCGAGGATTGAAGATTTCGTGAATGGACCAACCCGACGATGCACAAATGACATTCCATGATGTTTGAAATTAACAGTCGAAAGGGATAATATAACCATCCATAAATTTTGGTTTTATGCATATTAATGGGAGATTTCCTCAAATCCTAGTTTAGCATTAACGCTTGATAATTACATACTTAGAAATAAGATCTTATATATAATTGGTAATTTCTAATTGCAAAAGGGCGTGGGCACAATAAACAACGATTAGGAATTGGATATTTCTTGAACCCACCAACCTGACGATCCACGAAAGAAATTTGAAGAAATAGAAAAGTATGGAAAGCGGACATACGAGCTTCAAAATGGGGTGACAATAGTTCCACAAAAGATGTGAGGACCCGACGGTTAAATTGTATGTCTCGGAAGTTTTCAGTGCAAAATGTGTACCATGGAAGAGGGCATCATAGGTAGACTGTAATACAGAAGACGGTATGATCTAAGTTCGGTTATAAATTTGTATATCACGGAAGTCACGGTACTGTTCGTAGGTCATGGAAAAATAGAAGTCCAATCTAGAGCCCACCTACCAGGAATCCATGGTCGGAGAAGTGACTAGGTATGGAATGGGGAAGCGGTCAGTCGGTGTCGCGATATAAGAGCACAAGTGCAAACGTGAATCTGCAAGTCCGCCTACCCACGCAACTAGACATTTTCAAAAAAACGAATAAGTGACGAGAAAGATAAAGTTCAGGGAAAAGAGAAATGGATATTTGGCGAAGCATAGAAGACGAAAAATAAGGGCTAATATATTCACACCTGTAATAGATATCCCATTTCCTGCCAAGATATATACTTGGAAAGAAGTGCGAAGGTGGCAGGCACAAAAAACAACGACTAGGAATACGATCCGTGAGTTTTCTTGGTTCTTGGTTGTATGCTTCATTTGTCAATTTGTATATCGTGAAACTCCGAGTGTTGTTTGCAGGACACATAACAATAGAATTGCATTTTTTTAGCCAGCCAGCCCACAAGTCTTCCTGTCATTTTGTAGAGCGCGGAACTCTGGGTGTTGTTTGTAGGACACAAAACTATAGAGGACATGCTTTTCCATTTAATATAACCTCAGTGACGGAAATGTAGTATGTGGCTCGTTTTGACACTTTTCCATCTGTAAAAAATCGCAATCTTGAGCCTGCCAGCCATGGCGTCCTTCTGTCAATTTGTATATCGCGGAAATCCGAGTACTGTTTCGAGGACACGAAACAATAGAAGTGAAATGTTGAGCCAACCAGCCTGCAAGTCCTCCTATCAATTTGTGTATCGCAGAAATCTGGGTGCTACTTGTAGGACACGAAACAATAGAGGCTCAATTTTGAGCCCGCCAACCCAAGAACCCGCGATCCAAAAAGTGGCTAAGTACGGAATGAGGTAACTCTTGTCAGCCTATTTTGAAACCTGTGGCAGAGGTCTGGGTTCTGTTTGCATGCGACAGAACAATGGAACTTCAATATAGAGCCCGGGTGTCAGGGAATTCACGATATGAAAAGTGCCTAGGCATCGAATGGCTACTAGTTGGCGGGAGTCGTATTTTCAGAAAAATCGACTAAGTAAAGAGAAAGAGAGAGTAGAGGGGAAAAAGAAACAACAAATTTGGTCAAGTATAGAAGAGGGAAAAGAAGGTCCAATATATTCAAATCTCCAATAGATATTCCATTTCCTAGCAAGATCTTTTCTGTGTGTTTCTGGATAAGTTGTATACATATTGCATATACTTGGAAAGAAATATGAAGGTAACGAGCACATGAAACAACATCTAGAAATTTGAAATTTCCTGAACCCACGAACTCGATGATCCGCCAAAGAGATGTCAAGAAATTGTCAAGTGTGGAAAGCGGTCGGACGAGCTTCAAAATAGGGTGACGGATTCTCGAGGGGCCGTAAGGCCCCGAGTGTCAAATTGTATATATCAGAACATTTTGGTGCAAAATGTGTAACACAGAGGATGGGATGATGTGGGAGTCCAGAAGTAAATCTGCATATCGCAGAAGCCAGAGTGTTATTTGTAGGTCACCAAAAAAATGGAAAGTGCAATTTAGACAAAGGGGAAGTGCTCGGTCGAAACATGTGAATCTGCCAACCTGAAAGAGAAACTAACCAGAAAGAGAAACTACAGGGGATAAAAGAGTGGGAAAATAGAAATGCAGAGGGCAATTTTCGTAAGTGTGAATTGGTTTCAAACAAGCCCCATTGTTGCAAAACCATCATTTTCTAGTAATTGTCAGCAAATGCTTTGTTGAAGATTATATTTTATTGCGACTTGTGGGTGTAAGTGTGTTCTTGATACATTCTTCCATGACTGCAACATATTAACTTAAGTATTAAACTTCTTTCATTATGGGTTGTTAGCATTAAATCTTAATAATTGCATGTATAGAAACAAGAATGAAGATCTTGCTGAAACATTGTGATTTGGTATTTCTATGTTCTATCTGCATTGTGAATAGAATTGAACGTTGGTTTGAAACAATGTGTAATTCATTTTTTGTTTGCATAAAATCCTGATGGATCAACACAATACATTGTCATATAATTGTTAGATGCTCCATTTTAGAACAAATTACCTAAGAAAATACAATATCGAAGAACTACGAGACTACCGAACCATGCCAATGAGAAGAGGCGTTAAATCCAGAAAAGAAGCAACAACCAAGACTCTAAGGAATTTTTTTTTAATAGCAAATCCATTAAAAAAAAAAAGGAACACTGAGCACTGTACATCTATCGTTAGAAATTGGACCTAGTTCTTTGGGCCAAAACATTGAACGTATCTGCCACAAACACAGTCATGGGATCCGCAACATGCAGGAGCCATCGAGATTCTCTTCAACATGCATACAAAACTGATTACCATGCCTTCTTTTTTAGGAAATCCTTGCAGTTTTCTCCTCGATGGATCATCCTGTGGTAAAATTGATAGTTCTCAGAAACTTCCCGTGAGGAAGAAGATGAAAACATTTGCAGGGAAAATGGAATATCCCTTAACTAAAAATTAGGACACACCAAGAAACCGTCTCTCCATAGTTGAAAACTTCAGGGACACAGGTTGCACGTGCAATTCCAGAGGCCCAAATTAGTCCATTTTGGGTCGAAGGAGATGACTAGTAGAAATATTCCTTCCACCAGTGGGGGTTTTGGTCCTCATTCCCTAAGATGTTAATCATATATCTAGAGAACATGATAGTAGTCCTGCAATTGAATAGTTTTTTGGCTTGAAATATATCTCTCGGAGCATCAACATATCATTTCCTTATAGTGAAAGTCTTCTGCCCAGAACAAACTAATTTGTACTTATGGAATTCCTACTTTCAAGCTACAAACCGGCTATTGCGTTCAACATTGGTTTCTTTTCTAAAAATCCTTCTTTTGGTGTTGTCAGGACCGCCATCACTGAGCTAGGAAGTTTCGCCCGTTATGATTGATTTCAATTTGGGTGCAGGAGTGGGAACACTCTCTACATTTCCATCATCCATTTATGTATCATCGTCCATCAAATCATCTTCTTCCAGCTCAGAATCCATGGCATCAACATCTGCGCCAACCATCAATGCAACTGAGAAGGTTCTCTGAGCAGGTAGGATTTCCTTGGAATTGTTTGGCTTGAAATATATCTCTTGGTGTACCAAGAGACCATCTCCTTTTTTGATCCTGGGTGGAGGGATATGAGTAGTAAGAATATTCCCTAGAATACTGGAACCTCTGGCCATCATGCCCGAAGGTGTTCATTGTATCTTTACAGAACAAATTCCACATGTTAACGATATTTTTCGTTTGCTCCAGACGATGTTTGAAATGAAAATTGGGGACAGATAATATAACCCTCCGCAAATCCTGGTTTAATGCATATCAATGGAAGATCTCCTCGAGCCTTTCGTTGATCAATGACAATCTCCAGTGTTCGTGTGTAATGAGTTGTTACCATTAAATCTCTCTAATTGCATATTTAGAAAAAAGTGCGATGGTGGCGGTGACAATGAAGAGCGATTAAGAATTAGAGATTTATTAAAGGTGCCAACCGACCGATGCACGAAAGAGATTGCATCATGTTTGAAATGAATACTTGGAAAGGATAACACTCTTCTCCGCAAATCTTGGTTTAATTCGTAGTAATGAAAAATATTCTCTGGCCTTTCGGAAATTAATGACAATCTTAACGGTTCCTGCATGATGAATTACTAGCATTAAATCTTAATAATTGTATATCTGGAAAGAAGTACGAAGGTAGCGATGATGGTGAAGAGCGACCAAGAATTGTACATTTCATCCACCCACCAACCCGCGAAACAGATTCCAAAAAATTTCCAAGTATGGAAAGCGGTCGGGCAGGTTACAAAAAAAAGGGTCACAAGATATACCCAGGAGACGTGAGGGGCCGATGGTCAAATTGTATCTCAGTGATGGATTTTTACTGTCAATTTGTATATCGCAGAATTTCAGGTGCTGTTTGTGCGTAGGGGAACAATGGAAGCGCAATGTCGAGAGAGAAATTTGTATATTGCGGAACTTCAGGTGTTGTATATAAAAGAATGAGACATTCAGAAAAAGGACCAAGTAAACAAAAAGCGAAAGCATACGAGATGAAGGGGAATTTTTTTAATAATTTTTAAATCGTGGAATTCTGAGTGCTATTTACAGGCGACCGAACAATGGAAACACAATGTTGAACCCGCCTATGCGGGAACCCGAGATTCAAAAAGTTTGTTCAAAATGAAACGGGGAAGAGGTCGGTTGGGCTGGTGATATAAAAGTAACAATGGAAATACGAAGACGTGAATCTGCCAAATACCGCACCTAGACATTTTTCGAAAAACGAGTAAGTAAAGAAAGGGAAAGTAGAGGGCAAAAGAGAAAGCGGATGACAATTTTCGGAAGATGGAATTGCTGTAAGAAAGCACCATTGATGGTATTAACTGTAACTATGAAGTGCATTAAACATGTTAACAGGATCTTCAATCAAGAAATAGATACAACGAATGATGTTTATAATTTCCAGGATCTGTTTGTATAAGAGAAGCGTCGAAAAGTTACAAGAAAATCAATTTTTGGATGTTTAAGTACATTTTTTGTACTGTTAGCTTCACCACAAATATAACAACGCCGAATTTGAATTTTAATGTCCTCTATTTCATATGATTATTCCATTAGACTTTGCATAGTATATATTCTTTTATTTCAATTTGTTTGCTAATTTGTAGATCGCGGAAGTCCGGGTGTTGTTTGCAGGTGGCAAAACAATGGAAACGCAATGTTGAACCCACCTATTCGGTAACCTGCCTATTCGAAAACCCGTGAGCCAAATTTTTTGTACAATATGAAATAGGGAAGTGGTCGGTCGGGCTGTTGATAGAAAAGTAAGTGAAATCTGAAGACATGAATCCGCCAACTTCCACACCTAGAAATTTTCCGAAAAACGAGTAATACATATTAAATATGTACTTTTATAAAGTACGGACATGAGATTTTATAGAGCATGTACAAATCCCTCATGCCATACTTAGCCACTTTTTGGATCGCAGGTTCTCAGGCTAGCGGGCTCAAAATTGGGCCTCTATTGTTT
This sequence comes from Picea sitchensis, assembly GCA_010110895.2. NCBI lineage: Eukaryota > Viridiplantae > Streptophyta > Pinopsida > Pinales > Pinaceae > Picea > Picea sitchensis. Next base: position 20,480 of record SNQJ01S0140301.1, on the reverse strand, counting down.
TGTGTCCTACAAATAGCACCCATAGTTTCGTGATATACAAATTGACAGGCGAACTTGCGGGCTAGCTGGATCAATATTGCACTTCTATTGTTCTGTGTCCTCCAAACAATACTCAGAGTTCCGCGATATACAAATTGATAGATGAAATCCAGGGCTGGCGGGCTCAAGATTGTGATTTTTTATGGATGGTGATCCCTATCAACTATCTAACATTATCTAAAAACATTATTTTCAATACTAAGTTATTAATATTAAATATTGATATTGTACAATTTAATTACATAAAATTATTAAAGGATGTTAAATATCTTATTTAAAAGAAAAGCCTGCCTATTCGGAAACCCACGATCCAAAAAGTTTGTACAATATGAAACGAGGAAGCGGTCGGTCAGGCTGGTGATATAAAAGTAAGTGGAAATATGAACATGTGTATCCACCAACTTCCACACCTATAAATTTTCCGAGAAACGAGTCATACATACTAAATATGTACTTTTATAAAGTATGGACATGAGATTTTATAGAGCATGTACAAATCCCCCATTCCATACTTAGCCACATTTTGGATCGTGGGTTCTCGGGCTGACGGGTTCAAAATTAGGCCTCTATTGTTCTGTGTCCTACAAATAGCACCCAAAGTTCCGCGATATAAAAATTGACTAGCGGACTTGCGGGCTGGCTGACTCAACATTGCACTTCCTCCAAATAGCACTCAGAGTTCTGCGATATACAAATTGACAGATGGACTCCAGGGTTGGCGGGGTCAAGATTGCGATTTTTTACAGATGGAAATCCCTATCAACTATCTAACATTATCTAAAAAAATTATTTTCAAATACTAAATTATTAATATTAAATATTGATATTGTAAAATTTAATTACATAAAATTATTACAGGATGTTGAATCTCTTATTTAAAAAAAAATGAAGTAAACAAAACAAAGTTGTTTTAAATTCTATCACCGCAAGTATAACAATGACCAATTTGAATTTTAAGTGCCTCTTGTTGATATGATAGTACCATTGGACTTCACACAATATATATTCGTTTATTTCAAATTATTCCAGGAGATTAATTTTACCAAGTTCATCGGTCAAGGAAAAGTGCTAAAACAAGCCACATACTACATTTGCATCACAACACTATACAAATTGATAGGCGGACTTGCGGGCTAGCTGGCTAAAAAATTGCAATTCTATTGTTCCATGTCCTCCAAACAACACTCGGAGTTCCATGATATAAAAATTGACAGATGAAGCATACAACCAAGAACCAAGTTAATTCCAAACAGGTCGCAAGCAAGATCCCACAAGGTTCCATAGAGCAGCATGCATCGAAATTTGCATTAAACAATTTGATATATAAAGAAAACACGTTGCAGTATTGGTTTTCTCTTACATATGGTATATGTTCCCACAAGAAAATAACCGGGGCCATGGGATATATGGGGTTTGCTGCCATGCTTCCCATTTTTGGACCGAACAATCTTATGTGCATGCAATCTCTATAGCGAGATCTAAATATCTCAAGCCGATGTTTCAATCCATGCCGAGTTCCTTTTTTTTTCAATTAGGGCATCGAGAAAATGCAGATACCATACCATAAATGTATAGTTGGAGACAAATTTTTATTTTCTTCGGGCACTCGAAAGAAAATTGCAAAAATCATGTCATGGCTAAATAGTTGAAAAACAATTGTCTAATTTGGGCACCCAAAAAACGTGCAGGATCCTCCATCAAAGAAACAACCACCCACCATGTTTTTTTTCCTTTTATTTTCACACTGAAACAAATATGAAAATTCCTATCTGGGAGACGCAAGAAAACATCAAAATAACAACATTGATTACATTTGTAATTAGATTCTCAAGTACTCGATTTTGATGAACATTCATCTGGGTGTTGAAGAAATATTGCAGAGACACACTTGCAAAATTCTTACTGGGAGATACAAGAAAACATCAAAATAACAACATCGATTTCATTTGTAATTAGATTCTCAAGTACTCGAGTCTGACGAACATTCATCTGGGTGTTGAAGAAATATTACAGAGACACATGAGATATTTTCGTTTCCTGCCAAAGCTTGATATGTTTTGTTTTCTTATTTTTATTTTTATTTTTCAGCCGATATGCAATATTGCATTGTCCTCATTTAAGGTAAATTTGTTGTGTATCCGAAAGTCACGCAACATGTAGACACTTCTTGGTTTTTCTGTAAGTATGCTTCATACGAAATTTCTACTTACCTAGAAAGCACATCTTGTAACAGAGGCTTCCTAATTGTACAATGCATGGTTGTGTTGCACACGGTTCAGATGGAAGCATTGAGGAAATGTCCATATATATATGGTCATTTTTCACTGCGTCACATACAATCAATCATATCATCACTTATCAAAGCGGAAGTAGAAGCAAGAGAATTGCATTTCTCACATACATGCTCAAAGGGGGTCGAGTACACATTCGTTGCAACCAAAACACCTTCAACATGGAAATGTGAGCATAGGAATTAATACACTGAACAATATAATACACAACTGCACCCCCCCCTCTAAAAAAAAAAAAAAACAAGCCGCAAAAATTTGGTGAAGGATATTTGTATAAGAAAAGTGAGGATGATTCTGTAGATGTATACGCACAACAGTTGTAGAGCTAGTTAGTTTCTTCATATCATGTACCGTGTCTTCTTGCAACTCTGTTACAAATGTTTCTTGGGTGTGCGAAAGATCCTTTCTCTAACATCCCTTTTCTATGTTATATTTTTGAAGAGCACAAGTTTATGCAATTGTTGTTCCATTGACAAAAACAAATTTGATTAGGTATCAAACAATTGCAGCTGCAACATGGAATAATGCAATATTTGTGTAACTTACCCGAGATACATGCACATGCGAAAGTAAAGGACAAAACTGGATATGGAGAACGGTACCATTTCCTTGTCACTGTCCGACTCTCCATATTTTATATGGATAATGTGTTGCGAGCCAAGTTTTCTCTCCAGTGTGACAACTGTGCCAATGGTTTTGATTGGGTAAATATCATTGCTCTGTGCAAGATGGCTGATAGTTGCATCCGGGACGAAACGATATTCTGAACACACAACGAGAATTTTTTCCACAATACTTGTTTTGTTGAGTGAAATAATCCAATCAAAATCACCATGGTCATGTACTATTTTGGGCAATATATTAAAATTTGTAATGGATATCCCTTTACCCGACAATATATTTTCTGCATGTTTCCGGACAAGTTGTGTAGGAATAGTCAGTGTGATTGTCATCATGGCCTCCTTGTCTATCATGTCAGCATGCATAATGGATCTAGTTTTGTTTGCCTTGTCCAAGTAGGTGCTATAGACTACCATTATGTCCCCGATGAACACTTGTCCAGTTCAACGACTGTTCAAGCCCTCTATTGATAGTACTTTGGGTGTTACAAGCCTAGACTTGGTGACAATTTTTGAACAGGAAAATTAAAGTGAGTGGTAGTGTGCATTACTTTTTTGTATTCTTTTTTCACTATCATAAATCTACAAGTAGACGCATAGCTTCGATGAACTATGGAGCCAGAGTTTTGCAACCAAACCTCTTAGTTTGCGAAACCTGTGCTATGTTCGAAGTCTCACTTGTACTTGTTGATACTTCTTGTGAACTGCAAACCATGTATTTCAAATGACATCAACATATTCACCATGCCATAGATGAATACATAGCCAAGGATATTGTTTTGGTAAACATACTAGGAACAAAATGTATGCATCTTTACCTTTGGCCTTGTCGGTCTACTAATGTCTGGGATGACTGACTGCTCATGGCCATGTCACTAGTCCAACTTTTTCTGATGCAAGCATGTGTAGATGAACATAAGAAGGAATAAACAAGCATATGCATTGCATACTGTCCATAATAGTTCTTACTGTCACATGTAGGGTGGAAGGAGATGGAGTACGAAATAGGGTGTCAAGGGATACTTAGGAAACATAAGGACCCTAGGGTCAAATTGTATGCCTCTGATTTTTTCAATGGGAAAATGTGTAACAATAAATAGGGCGTGATGGCGCGGCAGGATGACCAATTTGTATATCGCGGACCCCTGGAAGCCAGGGGAGAAATCTTGAACCCGCCAGCCCGACACCCATAATCGAAAAAGTGGGTAAGTATGGAATAAGGTAGAAGCGTGACCATAAATGTGAACTCGTGAGTCCGCCAACCCGCGCACCAAGGCATTTTCGGAAAGACCACTAAGCAGAGCAATTAGAAAGCAAAAGGGATAATAGAAAATGGAAAAAATAGAAATGGGGAGGGCACAAAGGTCCATTGTTTCCAAGTCATCGTTTTCTAGTCTAATATTATATGCCCCCACCCGCTTTGTATATTTAATTTACTAGCACAGTTGGTATACCTTTTCTAAGATTGTACCACAGAACCCTCTACTATTGCATAGAAAAATTCATCTTCCTGTCCAACCAACCTATTTCTTCCAAGGTAGAAATGCCGAATATACAATGAACATGATGGAAAGTTAGTATCAAGACATACATGTAAAAGAAAGAAAAACAATTCTATTTATTTCAATGTAACAACAAAAAAAATACGATTCACATGAGAATAAGTAGAAAGATATGTAGTATATACATACAGGGGGGGAAAAAGAAGAAGGTGAAAAGTAGAAGAACAAGCATAACAAATACACAGACAGTAAATGAAATATTGAGCACTGGAATATGAAATAAGAGTACATGTATCCACCTCTGTAACTCCTCGTCTACATTCATGCCAAAGATTCCATCGTCCTCTCCATCCATTCTGTTTGTTTAAATGTAGCAATGCAGGAAAAATACAACGGAGATGAAGACATGTAATGAAGATAAGTTATTATGTAGGAAGGTACACAACATCTACATACAATAAACTAGGTGAACACATATACATACAATAAATGAAATACAAAACAACAAAATATGAAATAACAATACAAGCATGTACCTTTCTATCTCCTCTTCCACTGATGCAGTCAAGACTCTGTCGTTTTCTCTAGCTATTCTGTTTGTTTGAATGTGGGAACACACAAAATACAATGAACATGAATGGAAGCTAGTATGCACCGGAGAAAAAATAATATGTACATACAATAAATGAGACTGAACTAATAGAATAAAATATAGGAAGAAACATGAACCTTTTCTTTTATCCATCCATGGATGTAAATATATAAATTTTATCCCTGCCCAAAATATATTACAAGCCACAAAATATTACCAAATTGCATGGCCATAGATAAACGATTTTGGTTTTCCATGGAAAAGTATCCAGATATGCTTCCAGTCATGTAAATACATGTTCTTTATCCTCTACACAGACTGGTGTGCCCACGATACAAGATTTTGGTTTTCCGTGGCAAACTATCCAGATATGCTTCCAAACATGGAAATATAATTTTGCAGTATCTTTGTTGTACATATCATATCTCAAGTACAAGACAAATTGTATCATGGTCACACCAGTCTGTGTAGAGGATAAAGAACATGTATTGTGATATGGGCACATTCCACCAGACATGGTTTATAAGTG
>SNQJ01S0140301.1:0-14897 GCA_010110895.2 Picea sitchensis | reverse complement strand
TTGAAAATATCTTTGCATCCTTCAATTGATCAAAGAGATCATCAATCCTTGGCAGTAGATACTTGTTCTTTACAGTCACTTTATTCAACTGTTTGAAATCATGCACAATATTAATGTCCCATATTTCTTCTTCATGAACAAGAATCGGGCACCCTAAGGTGACACACTTGGGCGTATATACCCCTTTTTCAGAAGTTCTTCAAGTTGCATTTGCAACTCCTTCAGCTCTGGTGTACTCATTCTGTAAGGAGTCTTTGACACTAGAGCTGCTCCAGACATTAAATTTATAGATACATCAATATCTCTCTTTGGGGGTAGTCCTAGTACCTCCTTGAAAATGTCTTCAAAATCTTCCAGGACTGCATGATCTTCCAAATTTGGCACCTTATCTTTAGGTGTCTCTTCCATATGAGCTGCAAATATTTGACACCCTTTTCTGTAACATTTCTTCATCTGCAATGCTGAAATTTCTCTGATGGTTACTTCCCTACGAATTCCCTACACTTTCCTTAGGTTCCCTTCCTCATCCAAGCAAGTAAATTTCTGGTTATGATAGTCTAGGATAATATGATGCTAGTCCAACCAATCCATCCCAATTAGATATTTATAGGAACCTAAAGGCAAGATGTTCAAATCTTCCCTGGTGTTCAGTCCATTCATGTCCATAAGACATGACTTAACCATATCAATAACTTTTCTTTTGGCTCCGGTATCCAGCTGCACCAACCAAGATTTTCCATGCTTTCTTCTTGGAAAATGCAAACTTTCCACCATCTTAGGATCTATATAACTATGAATAGCTCCTGAATCAATTAAAATAACAATGGTTTGGTTGTTGATCATACCTTCCACTTCAATCATATGTGACTAATACTCTGCTTTTTTGTTGTCCGGGCTGCATAGATCCTTGGTACATTTCTGCCCATGTCTTCCACTGTTTCATCTTGTTGTACATTGTGAACAATCCTCACTTTTTCACCTCTGTGAGGAAAATCTATGAACATATGATTTCCTTTACAACCCCAACATTGAATAGGTGGTTTCCTTGGCCTTTAACCCACTATCTCAATTTTTTTGGGTTCTCTAGAAGTTGGTTGTCCCTGAGGATTATTTATGAAGAATGGTGGCTTAGATCCCTTCTTCCTATGATCCATCTTGAATTTCTTTTTGTCTTCCCAAGATTTTTGGAAATTTGGCCTTGCTTTTTGTTGATCATATAGGCATTTAGCTCACCTTATGGTCTCCTCCAATGTCTTGGGATAATCATACTGTATTTTGTCCCGATGAATGATGGAAATCCACTCAAATACCTCTAAATCTTAACTGTTTCATCCTTGATGAAAGAAACATACTTTAGCAGTTCTAAAAACCTTCTTTCATATTCATCTATTGTCACACTCCCAAGCTTGAGTTCAAAGAACTCTTTCATTTTCTTGTCATAGTATCTCTTAGTCAAGTATTTATGTTCAAAATACTTCTTGAATTCCCTCCAAGTAACACTTTTCTATTTAATGTGATTCACCTGCACAAGATGATCCCACCACATGGATGCCTTTCCCTTGAGTTGATAAATGGAAAATTTTCCTTCTGCATGAGAAGAATAATTATGCAATTGAAAATACTTTCTCATTCCTAGCAACCATGTCTCTGCATCTTCATCCTTCTTGTTCTCACCATCAAATGTAGGAGGTTTTATTTTGTTCATTTCTCCTCGTAGCTCATCCACCCTAGACCTCTTATTCTTCCTGACAAGGGATGGAATTGAGCTATTGTGTTTCCTCTTATTGAAATTCCTCGGGGAGTGAGGGTGATGTCTACTAACACTTCTTGTTCTTCTTTTCTCATCAGGAGACCCATGACTTCCTAATTTGGTTGAGCCACTCTCCTTATCCAATTTCTTTTCTATTATGTTCAAGATCTGCATTAAATTCCTGTTGAATTCCTCTTGCTTCTCCGTGGCTCTCATAATCCTTTCATTATCAACTTTATGGATTTGGACATCCTTCTGAAATTTTTTAATGGTCTCTAGCATATTCATGTTTTCATCCCTTCCTTCTCCATGTACATTGGAGTTTGTTCCTTCAATGCTCAAATGGACATCCATCCCTCTCATCTCATCTTCCTGGATGTAAGTACCCTATGCATCTTCCATTCCCATGGAATCTGTGTTGATCCTGATCTGATCTAGTTGTTGTTAACTCTGCAAAATGTGTAGCCAACAAAACTTTGTCAGATTAACTGACTCAACAATTTCATGAAAAATATGAACCATTTTGGTTCAATAATGTAACAGAATTATTTATTTTGATTTCATGAAACATTGAATGCCTAGATCAATTTTCTGGGTGAATATTTATATTCTATTGTGCAACACCTTTCCAACGCCTATTCCCATGCTCAATTCTGAGTCTTGAGCAGGAAGTTATGGTTATTTGAAAATTGCCCATTAAATTTTTTGTTCACACTTCAACTTGGCGCAACTCTGCATTGTAATTATGCATTTCCACACCTACTCCATTGGATTTTTCATAGGATCTCAATTGGGTTTCTTCATATACATATTTTGGATAGTCTATCCAAGTTTGACCTCTTTCTCGGTTCTGGGCTGCTAGTTACAACCTGCTGAAGTTCTAGGTCAATTCGTGTTGTTGGTATGGAATGCTATAAGTACCTTATTTGCCATATTAAACATTTTTAACATGCCCATAAATTTAATTCAACTCTAGGAATGTCTTCTATGGTTCAATATCTTTCCATTGACTTCTCCTGCGCCTCAATCTAATTCCAGAGAAGAAAGTTATGGCTCTTTGAAGTTAGTTGGGTCTTAAAATTTACCCTCCATTGTTTGTGTTGTAACTTTCTCATAAAAGCTCCATTTGACTAATGGTTTACACCATTAGAAAGCTCTCTCCAAGATATTTTATTTGAGATGTAGAGACAGAGTGTACCTTGGTACACTCTGTTCTTGTGGTTTTTGAGTAGCTAAAAACATTGTTAAGGGCCTAAGAAACACACTGCAAAAATATGACATTCAAACAATATTAAATGTCATGGAAAATTGCTGGTTTTCTGTGGTTGTTCACCATCCAAACGACTTTGCATGCACAAATTTCAACCTGTACACCCATATATAGCATGCTTAGCAACACCACAAGGTAATTCATGCTCCGCACAACTATAACCATTGTGCATCACTTCTCTATCGCGCCAATAACTAGCGCACACTACTTTTGTGCAGCGCACCAATATCCACTGCACACAGTTTTGGTTCTTGCACTAATACCTGTTGCGCATTATTTATGTGTCACATGCTAATATTCTGCACACATTTTAATCTATGCACTACACCATTCCAAATTTTAGTACGCCCCACCGTGCACCAGTACTCTGCTTGCACCATTAATTAAATTGTCGTGCGCCAGCATAAACCCACCTTGCGCGCGCACCAACAAAATTCGTCTACACTCTTTCAATAATGTGCATACCACACATGCCATTAGTATGTGTGTGCACACCGCACACACCTTATTATGTGTATGCACATTGCGCACTAGTATTACGCATGCGTCACTCAATCCGCACCGTGCAATACTAAATTTAGCGTGCGCATTTGCGTGGCAATATTTCTCCGCGCGTCACCAAATTTTAGTGTGCGCATCCGCACACCAATATTTTTCTGCGTGACACCAAATTTTAGCGCGCGCGCCTGCACGCCAATAATTTTCTGCGTGATGCCAAATTTTTACATATCACAAGCTTTTCAATGCGCATCATGCATTTTTAGTGTGCCCACCTGCGCACATTCATTTTTATGCACATCAATTCCTTCAGAATTCTGTTGCAGAAATTGGGGCTTTTGTGTAACTGTTTCCCAATTTTTACCGTAGACATTCTGCAACTACCTCGATAACACTAGTTCAACCTATGCAACAATAAATCGCTGTGGTTTAAAATTTTTGGAACGATTTTTTCTCAAACTCAATTCAAGAATTGAGAATTTTAATTACTAATCTCGCTCCATCTGTCATGGCTTCACTGTAACTTCAAATTCGACCAATTCTAGGTCTGAATTTGCTAGAATAGATATCAAATCAAGAATATCTCACCGCATGGCCAAGTTTCTTAATTTTCCCATGAATTTAACAACAAAAATTGGGGCTTTTTCCCAATTTCGCGCAATTGTTGTTACTTTTTACCATGGACGCTCCGCAACTTGAAATTTGGCTACTTAGAAATCAATCCTCTGTGAAATTTCACTTCAAATCAACTTGTTTGGCCCATCCAGGCTTAGTTTTGAAAACCAAAGCTCTGATACCATATTGTAACATCCCTGACCACCCAAGTGAGGCCATGCTACTCCAGAAAACACTTTCATTCTTTGCTCAAAATATTGTAACGTACCCACCATCCAACTGAGCTATGCCACATACATTTTTCGAACTACATGCAATTAAAACATATACACATAGAATTCTTGTGGAACTTTATACATAAAACGCAAACAGACAAATACATACTGTAAATGCACAGATTCAAACAGAAATGACAATAAGCATATACATGCAACATAGACATGAATTGCCCATAAATATAACACATAAATAATAATGTAGCATATAAATTAACACACAATTGATAATTATCTTGGTAAGAATATCACCAACTGCGTGCAAACCTTCCACAAACCTCCCAGCCTTAGACCACACTGCTCATCACTCTCAGCAATGGGTCACCCCCGAGCTGGGACTAAACTCCACCCAGGTAAAGGCATTCCTAGCCAGGCTGACTATATCAGAAAACAAGAAATACTCTGTCACAGGTGCCAACTCAAACTAACAACCTACAATCCCTCATTCCCCACATCCATGTACCAACCCAAGAAGTGTTCCCCTTCTCTGCTCAACATTCCTTCAACTGCCCCACTTCCTTTCTGGGCTTCAACAACAAGCCAGAAAGGAAGTCTCAGAGCCCTCTAGCTGTAGTTTAGCACCTTTGGAAATTAATTCCCAACAATTCTCTCACCTTGATATATTTCTCACGGGCCTGAAAACCCACCTCTTCAATATCCCATGACCCGGACAACATGCCTCTTCAATATCCCACGGGCCTCATAACTCACTTCTTCAGTCCATCTCTCAAGCTAACCAGGTACACAAACAAGTATGGGTATGGATACATGTTCAGGTACAGTGACATGAAGGTATGAAGGAAAACTAACTGCGTGAGTGAATGATCATGGTCTCATTGAATGGATGACTGAATGATGGAACGAGCCCGAAAATGAACTAAGTCCAAACTATATGTAAGCATGTCCCCAACTGGACACTTGTCATGTTGGGAGCTACTTTGGCCCACTTGTCCCCAACCTTATAACTTAGGATTATAATTATCCATACTTTATACTTTAAGGAATATTAATATAATATTCCTTTTTGGCTTAAGCTCCCTATCTTAGCCCTTTTTTCTTAACTTTTAGCCCCCCCTTTCCCTAACTAGTGGATTTTAGTCCCCCATACTCTTTTATCATGGTCAGTCTGCGCGCAACGATGTATTTTATATTAATGATGAGACATATACAAAAATAGGCGCACTGACCTTTAGAATCTAGGCTCTCTGGCCTAATACAAACATAAGCCTCCTATCTTATAATAACCTACTCACCAGCCTATAAAACACAACATATACACAAAGGATCCTTGGCCTCAAAATTGCGTGCACTTAAGTTGTTGCATGTGGTATCCTGGAATGTGCACACTTCATCATTTTATTGCACATTACACGCGTGCACTATGCCATGAAAGGTTCATACAAAAATGATATCAAACAACTCACCAACTTAAGTACATTTTCATTTTACATTTACAATTGGGTTCGACCTAGGGATATTACAATCCATCTCATCGGCCTGGTCCTACAACAATAGTGGGTCTTTATAAATGAGGTAATGAGTTCGAGTATCATGGTATGTGTCACTATGATTCTAAAAAAATTTGAATATGTGCATTTAATTATTTTTTCTTATGACGTGTGATTGGAATTTATGCCTTTCCACTTGTCCACACCTAGGGGGAATGACAGGATGCCCTAGAAAGTTGGTTCCGATAGGGTTTGAGTTGCCACTGGGTTGGTTGATGAAATTTTATTGTCCATTCCCACCATACTTATCACTTTTCATGTTTTTCCCTCTCATCCATCCCCTACATTGGTTCGGGAATTGGGTTTTCCAATCTAGAAAAGGGTTGTACCTTACCTTGTGGGAAGAAGGGGATAAAGGCCAAGAGGGTAAAAGTAGTTGGAAAAATATAAAAGACAAAAGAACAAAACCTTCAAATGATTTTCCCATAGATCCCCGATAAAGAAATAAAAGGATTCTCAATAAGAAACAGAGGGACCCGTAAAATAATAAAATCAAGACCTAGTTGGAGGATAGGAGGTCTCATCACGAGCCAAACTATTAGGTCCATGGGAATGTAGCGGTATGACACTACCATTCAGTTGGTCACCACGTTAGGGTAGTGGCTCTTGGTGGCATATCCAAGATAAAGTGGGTCTCATCGCGAGCCAACCTTCTTATCTCTGTGAAATGCTTGTGGGTAACATTATCACCACTGGTCACCATACCAAGGAAGTGTCCCCTAACTAGTCTCTTGAAAGAAAAAAACAATAAGATAAAAAGATAAAAGGCATTGAATGGGCTTGGAAACATTTGCATCCATGACAAGGTACAACTCACCCTCTTCAGAGGCACCCAGAGGTAAGCCATACATTCACATGTCATCAATGCACCCATTTCTCAAACATCACTTACCACCTCATCCACTTACATGGCTTGGATTTTTCTTAACTTGGAAACATCCCACGTCCAATGAGAATTATCCCAATAGGACCTCCTAATGTCCGCTCCAAACCTAGCTTGTATAATAGCATAACATCTTTGAGCACTTGTCTGGGAAAAAGGGGTTTTATGCACACATTTAAATAACTTGATTATCAAATGTGATTGGCATTGCTATGATCCTTGTGACTTATGATCCCATGGAGGGCGTACTTTTTGTTGTTTTAGGGCCACACTCGACGAACATGTACACATGGGGAGATGATTATTTTGGACCTCCATAGGGCTAAAATATCACCAGATGGATGATGAGACCCCAACCAGGGGAATATACAGATCAAAGGTTTTTACCAGAAAGAGAGGAGGATGTTCCATCAGAGACATCCTAGAAAGCCTGGAACCAGGGGGGGTGTTTCCCTTCTCATTATGATGTAGGCCTTGAAAGGCCCATGACATCACCTCTGTGACCCTTGACGTCACCCAATGTTTTGGACACTTTAGAGGAAGTTGTGTGCCAAGTGACACGTGTGGTTTGATCCAGAGGCCTTGGGAGGCCTAACGTTTTTCTCCTGGAGGCCAACGTTGCAATAAAAATGCCTAACGTCACCCTAAAATGGCACGGTGTCACCTTTTCTGCTTGATTTAGGGTTTTAATTTGTCATTTAATGTAAAAACTGGATATTACATGTAACTGGCCATGTCGATCTTTTTGACCTAATTCTGGTCCTTGTAACTATATAAATAAGGGATTTCCCCTTGTATTTTTTCATCATCTTTCACTCACACAAGTGTGAGGTCTGAAATTTTCACCCTAATTAGGGTTACATGGATGGAATTTTGTGCACACTTCTTGAAGGAGGCTTATTTTGGACTATTTTGGCATTTTTCTTGGTGGAAGTGTTCAACTAGAGTATTTGCTAGATGATTCTTGGTGGATGTAAGTAAATTTTATGCGATTCTTATTCATTGAATGGTTATAGTTACATGTATCTTGCATTTATACTAAGATTATGAAATTGCTAGCTTAAAACCCTAGGAGGATAAACACATGTTATTGTCCTTGCCTTAATAGCTTTCACCTACTAGATTATGCTAGAAAAACGATTTTTTTGAAGACTTTGCTAAGGGCCTTTCCATTGCAACAACCTAGAACATTTTGATTCATTTAAGCCATCATATAATTCATCCTTGATCTAAATAAGGAGGAAAACTACTAGGGCCTAGGGTTGCCTACTTCCTAGTAGCCATTTTCCCTTTAAGGTTTGGTGATTGAAGCTTTAGGCTACCAACACTTCAATTATTGACCCTCTTGTCTTTAACTCTCTCATTATCATTTGTTCCTTCAAGATTTTTCCCAGACTAAAATGACTCCATTTACCCTAAAAAAACACTGATCTAAGCCTTGCTATTGATTGATTGAAAAAACCTACTATCAAAACCTATACCTTAAGCTCTCTACTAACTAATCCTAACCTTAGAATAGTCTAATCTACTAACTTATTTGTTTTTGTTACAAAAATTAAGCTACAACCATCTATCGCAACACTAAAAGCACCTAAAAGCAATTGAAAAAGTTGATTAATACACTACCTAATGAGCTTTTGACAAACACTAGTAATTTGTTGTTGTTGAGTAATTATTCTTGGTCATTTTGAAGCCATTTTAAGTCATTTATTGTGAAGCTATTGTCTTGTAAACATTGCTGCTATAAATTTATGTTTGCTTCACCATATATCAACTATTTCTTTTATTGATAAATTCCATGGTTTTATGAAGTACTAACAACAAGTTGTACTTACAAAAGATATCTTTTCTTGTTGCTTTGTTCTAGGCAGATACATCTTAATTCTTTATTACTTCATTGGTTAAAACCCTAGGAATTTTTTATCAGTGTGACCTTGAGAGGGGACATTTTCATAGACATTTTCACCCTTTCCTTCTCAAACCACCAGGTCACCGGGGACGTCTTCCTTGGGCCATCAACCCTGAATATAAAGAGGCATCCTATTGAGGTGACAGTGATAGGATAACCTCCCGTTACGCCAATTTTCTTTCCATTGACCTTTCCTTTGGATTAAAGTAAAAATTGAGCGATACAAAGCATCATTAACCTCACTTCACATAACCCACAAACTTTGAATTTTATCCACCAAAACCATACAATTACCATTTCACAAGTTTGAATTGCTAGCAAGGAAAATAAATTATAACCCTTATTTCTTTTCTAAACTCTACAACAATGAATGCTAGTATCACAAATATGAAATATACCCAAACAAGAGAAGGTTATAATTGTTATCTAATTTTGTAGAAACTAAAATGCCTTTGATAACTCTAGATTTAAACCATAAGGTTCTTGCAAGTACAAAATATACCTATATACTCAGAAAATGATTGTGCAATCTACAATTTTAATGCACATGTAAGGTAGACATAGGGTTTTAAAAAGGTGGTTATTTACATAAAGTGTTTTTCCACTGTTCATGAGTAGAATTATATGCTTAGATGTTGTGGAGAAGCCTTTATGTAATTATGTGAATAAGTAGTAACTCGACTGAAGTTAATTTTTGGAGTTGAGTTTTGTGTAGTCAATGAGTGAAGGTTGATTTCTAGTTTGTTTAGATGGTTTACCAAAGAATTTAAAAATAGTTTGGCTTATGCATTATTTGGTGCAACTTGGAAAAGTTTGACTAAAGAGTCAACTGAAGTGCTAGTGTATCGACTAGTGTGACTAGATTTTCATTCAGTTTTAGTATGATTTTTTCCCCGATATCAATTGACTCTGTAATCAAGCTAGTAATGTTGTCTTGGTTAAAGTGAACATACCATGATTGCATTCCCTTTCATGCAATAATTTTGGCTTGTATGAAACATTGAAGGAAATGTGTGTGTGTGTGTGATTTGAGTAGGTTTGAATATTGAAAGGTAGAGAATATAATGATTTACTTGATAAGAATGATGACCTAAGAATGAGAATTTTGCCCCTCAAAACCCATATTTGTGTATCAACAAAACCAAAATCAATACTTGAATTGAAAAGTGGTACTTCTAGTAGCACTCTTTTTGGGGGNAAACAAGAGAAGGTTATAATTGTTATCTAATTTTGTAGAAACTAAAATGCCTTTGATAACTCTAGATTTAAACCATAAGGTTCTTGCAAGTACAAAATATACCTATATACTCAGAAAATGATTGTGCAATCTACAATTTTAATGCACATGTAAGGTAGACATAGGGTTTTAAAAAGGTGGTTATTTACATAAAGTGTTTTTCCACTGTTCATGAGTAGAATTATATGCTTAGATGTTGTGGAGAAGCCTTTATGTAATTATGTGAATAAGTAGTAACTCGACTGAAGTTAATTTTTGGAGTTGAGTTTTGTGTAGTCAATGAGTGAAGGTTGATTTCTAGTTTGTTTAGATGGTTTACCAAAGAATTTAAAAATAGTTTGGCTTATGCATTATTTGGTGCAACTTGGAAAAGTTTGACTAAAGAGTCAACTGAAGTGCTAGTGTATCGACTAGTGTGACTAGATTTTCATTCAGTTTTAGTATGATTTTTTCCCCGATATCAATTGACTCTGTAATCAAGCTAGTAATGTTGTCTTGGTTAAAGTGAACATACCATGATTGCATTCCCTTTCATGCAATAATTTTGGCTTGTATGAAACATTGAAGGAAATGTGTGTGTGTGTGTGATTTGAGTAGGTTTGAATATTGAAAGGTAGAGAATATAATGATTTACTTGATAAGAATGATGACCTAAGAATGAGAATTTTGCCCCTCAAAACCCATATTTGTGTATCAACAAAACCAAAATCAATACTTGAATTGAAAAGTGGTACTTCTAGTAGCACTCTTTTTGGGGGGTGTTGTTGACTTGAAATATCGTCACCTGTTATAAAATTATGCAAATGATTACAAGACCTATCTACATATATTATGATATAGTATTAAAAGGTGCCCCTCCCTAGAAGAAAATACCTACAAGTTTATTTTCAATCATTCCCCACAACATACATACATATCTGCATCAATGGTATTATGATGAAAATCCAAAAGTTATGATTCTTAACATGAATTGATGGGTTGATGCACTTCAGTTTGTTGCATAAAAATGATGATTGCTTCTTGATACAACCTATTTTGGGGAACAATATGAAAGCATAAATACAACATAGATATAAAAAATAAATACAAAGAGATATGGTAAAGAACACATTAATATAGTAAATCTCATATTCTATTAATGATTGTCTAAAATACAAAAGGTTGTAAAATGAAAAAACACACAAGCTAGCTAGAATGGTGGTAGCTTATCTCTGAGAAGAGATGTGTTGGCTACGCTCATTTGAAAGAAGATGAGTACACTGAGGCTTTCGATTCATTTTTAACATAAAACATAAATGAGAAAACTCTAAACATCCAAAACCCTAACCCCTGGAGATGAAAAACCAAAACGTTTGTGGGCCCCGATGGGGGTAGTTGATACATCAACTTCTCGAGGGAATAACTTTTGCATACGATCTTTGTTTTGGGTGCTTGATACAATGTTGGAAAGGTATAAACGAGGATTACATATTTCATCTATCCTAGCATCTACCTTTTATGACAGTTAAGACAACGTCGAGCCCAAAAAATGTCGTTTAGGGCCTCAAAACAGTCCCAGAAGTTTGGGACCCGAAAAACTGTAAGAACAATTGCTAAAATGGAAACTTGTCTTTGAGATAATGGAATATGTGGGTGGCCACTGATATTCACCTAGATCATTCCTCCCCCTTAGGAAGAAATGGTGTCCATTTCATCAATTTCCTGCATCAAATGAGGAAACTTCTGTTGAATCTGACTCCTGGTGAGCCACTTTCCCTATGAAGAAACTGTCTTGCTTTGATGACCCAATGGAGTTTGATAGTTTGTTGGTGGGTGTCCTTTGTCTTTGTGTCCATGATTCGATCAAATATCTCTTATTTGATGCATGAAGGATTGATTTTTGTAGGGGCCAATTGTTTGGCCGCATCCAAAGTGTCCAAGAGAGGGGGAAAAAATGATCGGAGCAATTCCACATTAAATACTGGGTGCAAGCCAAGGAAAGGAGGAATAATTAATTCAAAATAATTCTCAACCATAACCTTGGTGATGGTGTAAGGATCGTATTGGAGTGGGAACAACTTCCGATGGGATCTTGTGAGGCGCTCTTTCTGCAAATGAAATCATACCTTATCTTCCACCTGAAATTTGTGTGGTACACGATGTTGATCGTGGAATTGCTTGTAATTGGCATTGGATTTATGCAAAATATCATTAACTTGTTTTTGGATGTGCTATATGCGCTCAACAAATTTGTCTTCTCGATTAGCCTCGGTATGAGCATGGGAGGAATCTTCCTATGTGACTGCAATGGGTAGAGATACGTCAATGGGGGCCAATTGTTGGAACCCCAATAACACCTGAAAAGGGTTGTGTCCAATAGAGTTGTGGAGGGATATGTTGTAGTTGTGTTGAACATAAGGAAGGATTTCATCCCATGTGTGTGGATGTTTAGAATCATACATCCTTGGGATATGAACAATCATCTTGTTGACTACCTCTGTTTTTCCATCAGTCTATGGGTGGAAGGCAGTCGATTTGGTCAACTTGGTGTCCATCATTAACCATAGGCTGGACCAAAAAGTGCTTACGAACCTACTTTCTTGATCGAAGATAATAGTCTATGGGAGCCCAAAATGAACCCAAACATGTGTGAAGAATATCTTGGCGGTGGCCTCGTCTATGGTGCTCTTCTTGCAGGGTGCCAAAATTTCCATCTTAGAGAATCGATCAATGACCACAAAGACACAATCATTCCCATGCTTGGTTTAAGGAAGAACATACATGTAGTCCATGGATATGGAATCCCAAGGCCTATCCAGAGTAGGAAGAGGGGTGTATAGTCCATGTCTCTTGATGGTGGGCTTGTAAATGGCGTAGGTAGTGCAAGACCTGTTGTACTTACGAACATCTTGTCGAAGATTCGACCAATAAAAATTATTTTCAAATAATTTTGTGCTAAATTTTCTACACCAAAATTTCCCAACGCCTGGCTATAATGAGCTTCCCAGATTAGCTTGGCATGCTCTCTTAAAGGAAAAAAAAGATAGCTCAGATGGAATAAAAATCCATCCTAGAGATGAAAGTCGAGAACTTTTTTGCCCACACTCAATGTCTGATAGGAAATAACGAAGTCAAATTCATTGTTTTATAATTATTACCATATATATGTCTCATGTCCACAGTAGTTAAGAATTGTGGTTACTGCTTCCATCGAGGGATGACTGAGGAAATCTGCGACATGGTTGGTGCTACCCTTCTTGTACTTGATATTCAAGTCAAATTGTTGCAGGTACGTGGACCAATTTTTATGGTGGTCATTCTGTAGCTTTCCTTATGTCTGCATGAAATGCAGAGGTTGTCGTTTCCTTTCCCAGAATGCAATGCTTCCACTTTCGACATGTCTTCACAATGGATTACATATCTTTGTCGTAGGTGAGTTATCTACAAACAACATCAGATATAGTTTAACTGTGATAGGATATTGGATTCCCATGCTAAGTGAGGACTGCACCGATAGAATAATATAAAGCACCTGTCTCAATATCAAATGGCCATTGTAGGTCTGACAGAATGAAGACTGGTGCTGAGCAGAGGCATAATTTTAAATCCTTGAATTATTTCTGTTGGGGCATGTACCACACCAACTTTTCCTTCAATCCACCCTTGGTCACATGGCTTAGGGCCCAAGAAATATAAGAGAACCCCAAAATAAACCGTCGATAGAAGTTGGCAAGGCCCAAAAAGCTGCGGAGCTCAGTCATTGTCTTTGGGGTCGACCAATCGCGGATGACTTGGATCTTGGATGGATCCACATGTACAACATGCTCATCCACAATGCATCCCAAATATTGGATTCTCTGCATGTCAAAGAAACACTTCTCCAAATTGGCATATAAGTTGTGTTGTCGTAGGGTGCCCAATACTTGTTGAATATGCTCCAAATGTTCCTCCCAAGTTTTGTTGAAGATGAGGATGTCATCAAAATATAAAAACAAAAAGGAGTTTGTGAATGGCCTTAATATATCATCCTTCATCCGCATGAATATGGTCGGGGCATTAGTCAAGTCGAAAGGCATGACCAAACACTCAAATAGGCCTTCTTTAGACTTGAAGGATGTCTTCCACACATTAGTTTGCTCAATCGACACCTGGTGCTAGTATGACTTCATATCAATCTTATTGAAAAACTTGACTCCCTTGAGTTGATCGAGAAGATCATCGATCCGGGGAATTGGGTATCGGTTATTTTATGTGATATTTTTCAAGGATCTGTAATCAATACAAATTTGTTGTGTGCCATCCTTCTTTTGTACTAGAAAAATTGGGCTCTCGTAAGGTGAGGATATTAGTATGATGTGGCCCTTCAGAATTACCTCTTGGATCTGGCGTTTGATTTCTTCATTCTCCTTAAAAAAACACCTGTGTACAGGGCCATTAGGAAGAGGAGCATCAGGTGTCAAATCAATGGAGAGATTTACTTAATAGTGCACAAGAACCCCATTAGGCGAGGTGAATATGTTTGTGTACTCCTTTACTATTCCATCCACCTATTGTTGTTGGGCAGACATACCCCATGTAAAGGTTTCAACGGTTGTAATGACCTTTTGTTCACCTTTTAATTGAACCACACATAGGAAAAATCTCTCGGTTTGAGAGTCCACCTTTCTGCATTGCTTCGCGAATATCAAAGAGACTGCAGTGTTTGGGATTGCCTTCGGTACCCTGAAGAGTTGATTTCCCAAAGTAATAATGACACTACAGGGCCTATATTCATAAACAACTTGATGCTTCCACATATATGGTTGTCCTATAAAAATATCACAAACTTCAAGTGTTAAGAACCAAACATCAATATAGCATAGAAAAACTTCAGAAAAAGTACTCAACGCCTTGAAAAAGAGATAATTTCAGATAATAAGCCTCTTCGAGGGGGCAACCTCCTTTTACCCCACTTAAATGTTCAAGTACAAGAT
>SNQJ01S0140300.1:0-25073 GCA_010110895.2 Picea sitchensis | reverse complement strand
GCGAGTCTTTCACTCTGTATTTTTACAGTCTCTGTACATTTCTCTGATTAATAGAAATCGGGTATTACTGCATATTTGTGTTTATGGTTTCACCTCTGATACATTTCTATTATATTATTGAATATCTACAATATCTCTGTGCCTTTCTTTATTATATCTCTGCTCTCATTTCGTGCCGAAAATAATCTGGATCATAAAGAAGACATCGAGGAAAATCCACAGGGGGGCGAAGGTTCTTCATAAAACAAAGAAGTCCCACAGACAAAGAATCTAGGAGGAGAAATAGAAAGAAGGTATGGGACACCTCCCAAGTCCAATCAATCTACTCCCCCTTCATCATCTATTGTTCATGTTGATACCCCCAAGACAACAAGGGAAAAAAAATCCACAGAGTTTGGTAATCCCATTGCCTCCTTGACCCCTTTACAGTCTAATTTTGGGCTCCCTTAGATAGGAGTCATATATGATAGTGACCTCACCCCTGTCTCTATAGAATAAATACATCCCTCTGAATAATTTTTCAGTAAAAAGAGGAAGGTTGTATTAAAGAAGGAGATGTATATGAGAAAAGGAGGTTTGGTAAAGAAACACAGGGTGCTGGTAGATGGGCAGAACTTGGAAGAGGAATATTTCGCTACAGAGGTAGCGAGCTCCATGGGAGCTTTGGAAACAACAAATCTATTCATTGTTCACAATATGATAACAAGGTTGAAACAGAGTAACCGCAGGATAGTCCAGTTGAAAAACCAACTAAAAAAATGCTTAGAAAAATATCAAAAAAGAAATAAATAAAGGTCTAGAGAAGGCCAGAGTTGTTGACAAGCAAGAAATTAAATTGCTTAAGTCTAGCTTGGATCAGTTGTATAAGAAAATGCAAAACGGTCAAGGGAAGGGAACCCAAAATGAAGAATTAGCGAGACAATTGTAGGAGAGGTTGAATTCCATTCAGAATCAGGTGATAGACTTGAAATTTTTCTAGGACCTGTCACTGAAAGTACATACAAAGATAGAAGCTGAGAAACAAAGATTAATCTCCAAAGTAGAGATTATTCAAAATTATTTTCAAGAAGTAAGAAACTATTTTGATAATATTATTTTTAAAGAAAAAAAGTTAAAGCAACAAGGGCCACTTTCCAAAGGGCAGTTGTATGTTTAGAAAACAAAGAGGTATCGAAAACTCCAAAGCTATCTATCACAGAATAGATCAGAGGTGATATCACGCTCAAAGTATGGGAAACCAACATATAAGAAAATAACCAATGAAATCAAAGATGATTGTGGGGAAAGATTTGATTTTTTGGACAAGGGATCATTAGGTATTGGAAGAGATAATTGCACTGGGCAACTAGGACAGATAAACATTGTAAGACACCAGTTGAATTTCAAAGAGGGTTCAAACGAAATTCAGATGGAAATTTCACAATTAAAGGAAATTGATGTTACCCTAATAGACAGGTGGCTGGTGAACCCAAACTTAAAATGGAAATCGATTAAGTTTGTTGGTAAGGGGATTGAAGATCGACTTCCAAAAATTAAGAGAAAAGTTTATCTATTCGAAGCAAAGGATTTTCCAGAGCCTCCCATAAATTTTGTACACTTTCTTGAAAAATGTATTCAATGTATTGCGTCGAAAGAAGGAGATAATTCAATAAAACAATGAATTATCAGTTTGAAAGATTATATTATCGAGACGATAGAAAAATAAAAGATAATCATGCAGACGGTTGAGGTTTGCATTTTTGTAATTGTTTTCCCCTAGGAGTTAGGAAATCACCAACCATCAATGTATTGTTGATCTTGTATAAGTATAATTTAAGGAGACTGAAAGAAGGCTTTTTTGGGCGCATAGTAAAGAAGATTTTGAAGATATTTTTGAATTAATACAGATATAGATTAAAGATTCCATATCTGGTTAAGTTTGAGTTATGTGCTTCTTTGTTTTTTCATATTTTTCATATATCTCTTTGATGAATGCTTAACTGCAATTTAGTACAACCTCTATTGTGGTGATTAATTATTCTTGTAATTTAATCGTTTACAGTTTTCCTCTGTATCGGCTATCAGTAGGTACAAGACCTATAAATGTTTTAGATTTCAATATCATATGCTTCATTAAGATTTTTTCCTAACTATTTTCTTCTTCTATCACAAAGTGATTTTCCTTTTTAATTGATGCCTCACCTTGTTCAACAACTTTATGTTTTCTTTTCATTTCATGCATATTCCCTTTTCAAAATTTAACTCAGATACCGGAAACGACCTTTATTTTCGTCATACTATTAATTCAAGGCTTTGGAGTTCTTCTTACATATTTTGAAACAGAAATAGAAAACCCTAAAAGAAAACACAAGAATTTATCTTTTCAGTCTTTATCCCTCATGACTGTACCAATTACAAGACAACCCAATACTGAGCCCGACCTATCAGATCAAATGATAATTTCCTTAAATTTATTTAACATCATCTTACAGACATCAAGTAACCGGGATGAGTTAGAATGTTCATGGGAAACAATTGAAAAGGATATTAGTATCTAAGAAAACTGGGAAGTTAGAGAGAGATAGTTAAGAAACCAGTCGTAGCCTTTCTTCATATGACCAAAATTTCTACCCTTAAATCTCTCTACCTTTTCAGATGCCTTGACAGTAAAATTTAGCGCCTTAAAATATAAAATCAGGAACAACACTACAAAAATATGACGATCAAATGATATAAAACATCGTAGAAAATCATTGGTTTTTTGTTGTTGTTCACCCTCCAAACAACTTTGCACACATAAATTTCAACCTGTACACCCATATATAGAATTCACAACAACAAAATAAGGTAAATCATTCTCCACACACCTATAACCACTGTTCTCACTTCTCTATCACGCCAATAACTAGTGTGAACTACTTTTGTGTCATGCGCCAATATCTACCATGCAAACTTATGGTTCTTGCACTATTACCTGTTGTGCGCCATTTTTGTATTGTGCATTGATATTCTGTGTGCATTTCACTCTACACACTGCACCATGCCAAAGTTTAGTATGCCCCATTGTGCACCATTAACTAACTGTCGCACGACAACATATACCCACATTGTGCATGCACCAACCAAACTCCTCTGCACTTTGCTAATACTGTGCACACCACGCATGACATTATTATGTGTGTGCACATCGCTAGCACCATATTATGTGTATGCACACTGTGCAATGCTTAATTTATTGCACGCACCTGCACACCAACATTTTTCCGCATGGCGCAAAAATTTAGTACGCACAACCACACACCAACATTTTTCCCCGAGGTGCCAAAATTCAGTGCACACACCTGCACACCAACATTTTTCTGTGCGGCACCAAATTTTAGCGTGCGCGCCCGCACGTCAATATGTTTCTACGCAGTGCCCACTTTTTACATATCACAAGATTTTTACTACACATCATGCATTTTTAGTGCACCCACCTGCGCACATTCATTTTTATGTGCATCAATTCCTCGTGAATTCTGCTACATAAACTGGGGCTTTTGCTTAACATTTTACCAATTTATTCCATAGAAACTCTTCAACTATGAAATTTGATCAATTTCACCCCAACAACACCATTTCAACCTCTGTAACAACAAATCACCGCGGTTTGATATTTTTGGAACAAAGTTTTCCCAAACTCAAGTCACGAATTGAGAATTTGAATTACTAATATCGCTCCAACTATCATGGCTTCATTGTAACTTCAAATTCGACCAATTCTAGGTTTGAATTTGCTATAATATATATTAAATCAAGAATATCTCACCACTTGGCCCAATTCCTCAATTTTCCCATGAATTTAACAACAGAAGTTGAGGATTTTTCCCAATTTCGCACAATTGTTGTTACTTTTTACCATGGACTCTCTGCAACTCGAAATTTGGCCATTCAAAATCAATCGGATATGAAATTTATATTCATCTCAACATGATCGGCCCATTCATGCTCAGTGTTGAAAAATGAAGATCTCATGCCATATTGTAAAATCCTCAGCCCCCCATGTCAGGGCATGCTACTCTAGAAAACTCTTTCATTCTATGCTCAACATACTATAACATACCTAGCATCCAACTGAGCTATGCCACATAAATGTTTTGAACTGCATGCGATTATAACATATACACACAGAACTCTTGCAGAAATTTATATATAAAATGTAAACAAACAAATACATATTGTAAATACACGGATTCATACTGAAATAATAGTAAATGTATACATGCAACATATACAGGAAATACCCATAAATATACAGACATTTATAACCACACATAAGATAAACCCATAAAAATAAACATGTAAATAATAATGCAGCATGTAAATTTATCACACAATTGACACTTATCTTGGTAAAAATATCAACAACTATGTGCAGGCCTTCGACGAACCTCCCATCCTTAGACCACATTGCTCATCACTCTCAGTAGTGGGTCACCCCCGAGCTCGGACTAAACCCCACCTGGGTAAAGGGATTCTTAACTAGGCTAATGGCTCGTAGACAATAGGAAAGACTCCATCGTAGGTGCCAACTCAAACTAACAGCCTATAGTCCCTCATTCCCCACATGATTGTCCCACCCCAGGAAGTGTGCCCCTTCTCTGCTAAACAGTCCTTCGGTTGCCCCACTTCCCTTCCGAGGCTTCAGGAGTAGGTCAGACAGGAAGTCTCACAGCCTTGTAGTTGTAGTTTATCACCCTCAAGAAATCAATTCCCAGAAATTATCTCACCTAGAGATATTTCTCATGGGCCTGACAACCCACCTCTTCAATATCCCACAGGCTTAACAACCTGTTTCTTCATTCCATCTCCCAATCTAACCAGCTACACAAACATGTATGGTTATGGATACAAGTTCAGCTACAATTACAGGAAAGTATGGAGGATAGTTGACTGCATGAGTGTAATATCCTCCTATGGTTGAATGGA
Source organism: Picea sitchensis (assembly GCA_010110895.2). Lineage (NCBI taxonomy): Eukaryota > Viridiplantae > Streptophyta > Pinopsida > Pinales > Pinaceae > Picea > Picea sitchensis. Next base: position 20,126 of record SNQJ01S0140300.1, on the reverse strand, counting down.
TGACTGCATGATGGAAGGAATCATGGAAAGCATGGTCTGAAAATGAACTAAGTCCAAGCTATATGTATGCATGTCCCCAACTTGACACTTGTCATGTTGGGAGCTATTTTGTCCCACTTGTCCCCAACTTTGGAACTTAGGATAAAATAATTATCCATACTTTATACTTTAAGAAATATTAATATAATATTCTTTTTTGGCTTAAGCTCCCTAGCTTAGTCCTTTTCCTTAACTTTTATCCCTCCCTTTCCCTAACTAGTGGATTTGCACGCAACGATGTATTTTATATTAATGATGATACATATACAAAAATAGGTGCACTGGTCTTTAATGTCTAGGCTCTTCGGCCTAATCATCACAAAACTGTCTCACCAGCCTATAAAACAATGCATATACACAAAGGCTTCCTAGCCTCAAAATAATGCGCACTTAAGTTGTTGCACGCGGTATCCAAGAATGTGCACACTTCATCATTCTACTGCGTAGTACATGCGCACACTATACCATGGAAGGTGCATATAAATATGATATCAAACAACTCACCATCTTAAGTACATTTTCATTTACATTTACAATTGGGTTCAGCCTAGGTATATTACATCTCTTGGAGGGAGTCCCATAACAGCTACAATACTCTGAGACTTCCATTCTATCCTGTTGTTGAAGCCCTGGAAGGGGGTGGAATGCCTGATGGAATTTTGATAGTGAAGGTGTACACTCCTGGGGTGGGACAAGCATGTGGGGAATGGGGGTCTATGGGTTGTGGAAGTAAGTGGCTCCTGGGAGAAAATCCTTCATGTTGATCTGTGCGAATTTCATGTTGTCCTTGTCATCCTAGGAATCCCTTGCCTAGTGGATTTTAGTCCCATCTCGAGGGTGAGTTGAAAACACCTGAAGCCTAAAACTTTGAAGTGCGTAGTAAGTGCATGTTGGTTTATCACTTGGTCACAATTGTGGTCACATGCGAGTTAAGGATTGAAGAAAAGGGGATAGTGCCCCAAAATTGTTGTAGAACAAAGTAGGGCTTAGAGATAGAAGCTCGAGGGTTTCTTGATCGACATAGAACTACCAAAAATAATGTCTGATATTCTTTTGATTGAATTAGATTTTTAAAGTTACTCTAGAAAATTATTAAAGACTAATAGCTTGGAAATATTCGATTGTCTTCACAATTTTGTAGCATTACCAATTGTCAGAACCAAACAAAATTGTTACCTAGTGATAAGAAATGGAGGAAGAACATGACGCTTACAGTTCGAAGGATGAAGTTAGAGGAATGGAGGTCCATTTGGGAGTTGAAGGAAAAAACTCCAATGAGCATGGAGAAGAAATAGATAAAGAAGTGAGCATGATGAAAATCATTAAGAATTTGCAAAAAGATGTCCAAATTCACCAGGTAGATAACAAAAGGCTTATGAGAGCCAGGGATCAATAGGGACACTTCAATATCAAGATGATGTGAAGCCTGGAAAGAATTGAAAATAAATCGTATAAAGAAAGTGGATCCAGTAAATCAGGAAGTCATGAGATCCTTGATGAGGAAAGAAGAGGAAGAAGTGGTAGCAAACATCACCAACACTTCCAAAATAATTCCCATAAGAGAGCACAAAGTAGCTCAAGTCTATCCCCTGTCAGCAACCATAAGAGATATGCAGTGGATGAACTGAAGGGTGAAGTGAATAAGATCAAACCTCCTACTTTTGATGGAGAGCACAAGAAATATGAAGATGTTGAGGCATGGTTGTTGGGCATGAGGAAATATTTCCAACTGCAGAATTACTCTTATCGTGCCGAAGGAATAATTTCCATCTATCAGCTAAAAGGAAAGGCATCCATATGGTGGGAATAGCTTGTGCAAGTGTAACACGTCTGAGAGAAGAATGTTACATGGACAAAATTCAAGAGGAATTATGAAAAGAAGTACTTTACTAAGAGGTATTATGACAAGAAAATGAAAGAGTTATTTGAACTCAAGCTGAGAAGTGTGACCATTGATGAGTATGAAAGAAGATTCTTGGAGATTTTTAAGTATGTTCACTTCATCAAAGACAAGAAAGTTAATATTCAAAGGTATCAAAGTGGGCTTCTATATTTCATCAATGACAAGATCCAGTATGATGATCCTAAAACTATGGAAGAAACCATAAGGAGAGAAAAATCATTATTTGATTAGAAAAAAGGGAAACCTATTTTCCACAAGGCTTGGGAAGACGAGAATAATTTTAAAAGGGAGTAGAGGAAGAAGGGAAACAAGCCACCATTTTTCAAAAATAGTCCTCAAGGAGAGCTAGTTTTGAGAGAGCCCATGATGGCTGAAGTAGGTGAGAAAAGGCCAAGGAAGACACCTATGTAATGTTGGGGTTGTAAAGGGGATCATATGTATAGATATTGTCCTCACATAGGTGACAAAGTGAGAGCTATTCACAATGTTCAGCAAGCAAAAATGGTAGAATACATGGGCATAAGAGTACCAGGGATCTATGCATCCCTGGACAACAAGCAAGTTGAGTTTCAATCACACATTGAAACTCAATGTGTGAATTTGAAGGTATGATCAATAACCATGCCTTTACTATTTTAATAGACTCAAGAGCTAGTCATAGTTATTGTTGTCCCTTGACCAAGTTTTGAGGAACACTTGGTCATAATTGACCATTTTTGGAACTTTGACAGCCTATCAAATATGAAGCATAAAGAGAAGCAGAAATTGTGGAAGACAAGCCCCCTTTTTGGTCCTTTTTGGGTTTTGGGGAATATGTAATGGGAAAGGGATGTCATCCCATGGGTTTACCCACGCTTAGGCCCACTCTAGTAATGTATAAATAGAAGTATAGGCAATGCAAGAAGTAGTAGATATGATTACTTAGTGAAATTGGTAGTGCATCTATGTGATGTTGAATAAGTGCTTTGTGCGAATTGTGTAAGGCTTGCAAGGCTAAGTGAAATTTATTGTGAGGTTGCTATACAAAGCTAAGTGTTGTAATGCAAGGAGGAAGGATCTAGTGAGCTGCGCAGATCTTCTATCCTATGTGAAGAAGGGTTTTGGAGGATTTATGCTTGTAACAGATTGAAGACAATAATAAAGAAGAAGATCTTATGGACATAGCCCCGAGGTGGGGATGAACCACGTAAATATGTGTGTTATGCTTTGTGTTGGGATCCAATGTGTTTATCTTTTCTTATGCTATGTTCTTTGATATATCCACTTATGCTCTATGCTTCTTAGATATATATGATTGTTAGATGTGTATGAGGATGCTTAGTGTTGATCTACTGGATCTGATCTGGGTTACTATGGTTAAATGCTGAAATATTGTGTATTTGAGTGTGCACCATGAAGCTCTGTGTTGTCTGAGAAGTATAATAAGGGTTGAATATTGATGAATGATCAATGCTAAGTTCTCTATTAATGATATAATCATAGATATGTGTCCCATCTAAGGTTGCAAACACTTGAGTCTTGCAACCACCCCTTCCTCTACCTCGAGTGAGACTTCATATGCTTCATAGGTGTTGCCGAAAGGGATGGTAGTTAGGGATTTATTGGTGTGATCTTGAGCATTGAACCCTGGGTCTACCCCTGTGAAAACAAATGGTTCTGTTGCTGAGACCTGAAACTGTGATTGTTGGGAACTGAGGAAGAAGAAACTTTGCAAAAGAAATCTCTGTGAGTAGATCTATTTCCCTAGTGCACAAATTTTTACTCAACCTGTGAAGCTTTGTGCCAGGAATAAGGTTAGATATGAAGAAAGGAAGATCATATCTGAAGAAAAGAAGTGATATATGAACGCTCTATGCTCTAACAAAAGTAAATGTGGAAATTTTTGAAAGAAAGAGGCCAGATCTACAGAAAAGAGGTAAGATATGTAAGATTTGTGCTCTAATAAAGGTAAGAATAGTTAAAAATTCTTAGATCTAGAATATTTGTGCTTTGTATAAGTAAGATAAGTGATTTTTTTTGTTCTAAAGCATGGATCTAGGTATGTTTGATAGATTTTTTCCTAGCTTAAAAACTAGGGCATTAATAGATGAAAGAAATTTTGATATGAATATATCTGATAAGTATAATGATAGATATGTTATACCTATGCATAGAAAGAATGTTTGGACTAGTAAATGGATGCATGATCCTAGAAAGAATTTTTTGCAGGTTAGCTATCATGATTCTAGTGTGCAGTACAAAAGAGGTTGGGGATCATTTAAAAGAAAGTGAGGATTAATCCTATGTTACAGTTACAGAAGACCAGGCCATCTAGATAAGGAATTCCCTGGAAGAATACCTAGTTATCTCTATTGCAAAGATATGGACCATGAGGTATTGGATTACCCTAGAATGATCACTATGCTTGAAAGGATAAATTTGAATCAAGAAGACCATAAGGCAGATCTAGAAAAGGTAGAAACCCAACAAGAATCAAAGAAAGTATTAATACAGATGAAAGAAACCCTGAAGGAATATAAATATGTTTGATTACCATAGATATTCAAAGAAAAGGAGCAAGTCGAAGAAAGACTAGGGGACTTCGACATTGACTGTATTCTTGATGAATAAACACAAGTGAACATTATGCCAGAAAGAACTTGGGAAGCTATAAGGAAGCATGCTATGATGCCTTCACTGGTAGGAATAGGACTATTCAGAGGAAAACTGATGATGTTATGTGGAAAACTCACTCAGATACCTATGACAGTCATTGGAACTTCGACAGAAGAAGATTTTGAGATTATCAAATTCATTAAGGACATCGCCCTATTTACTATGCTACTCAAAAAACCTTGGATTGAAAGAGATCAAACTAGAAAGATAGAAGAAGAAGAGGTTTTAGAACAACAGAGACAAGAGTTAAAAGATTTCATGACTAAAAGGATCACACAGATGATAGCAGAACAAGAGAACCGCTTGAAGCCATGTGACGCTAGAAGCCTAGACATTGAGGCCAAAGCTATGCAAACAGATGAAATTTGTACCCCAAACAAAGAAGAAGTGATATACCTAAACCCTAGGAGAGAATCCCACCAGCACGAAGTGACTATGTCCAAGGAAAATAAGAATCAAAATGGGAAGAGAATCACCAAGATGAAGCTCACTGGAAAGAAGGCTAGAAATCTAAGTAAGAAGAAGGATAAGATTGAAAAATTATAGAAGATCCCAAAGGGTACCTTGCAACAAGACAGTTTGCATAATTGGAGCTTCGTCGGGATATCAGAATAGCGACATATGCCACTTCACCAAGGAGAAGTAATATAGTCGTTGGAAGCTAATATAACCATTCAACTTCTGCTACGAATGGGTCAGAAAAAATTTATGGCTCACCACTAGACCATTAGACCATGCCATAATAGACATGACATAAGTTAATGCAGCCTCATACCCATTGCAAGCATACCATTGCTAAGTTTCCCTACTTAGTCCGTTGCGCCACACACCGAGAATACTTTTTGCTAAGTGAGAATTTGAGCCCGAAATCTAAGATTACTTCACCCTATGACCATTACCTTGTTCCCATATCATTCACTGTAGTCCCTGAATTAATTTTCACACCCGAGCTAGTTGACCCGAGCTTGTATGTCAGACAAGCTCAACGCTGTGGAGAAAGTAGTGGAAGAAATTTTGATTGACTTAATGACTGACCGAGTCATTTCAGAGTGAGGATTATCTATAGGAGTCTAAGCATCATCAATGAGAGGACAACATGCCTCCCCTTCCACTTCTTGCGTCGATCCATCTCGGCCGACTGATGAGAAATGGACCAAGCACAGGGATGACATCACAAATTCCAAGCTTATCCCGTGCATTATACCTACTTACTTACCACCTCTAAGTGGTGCTATCAACCATGATAGTGTACCTCGAGACTTTGAGTACACTTTGATCACCACGTACCTTCTGAAAGGGGTGCGCGTAGTTCGTGCTAGCTAGGATAATCTCGCAACACTGAAATTTAATGATTTTAACCTTGGAGATCGTAAAGTTTAGAGCATGTTATCCCCACATAAGTACTTAACAAGGACCAAAGGAAAGAATTCTAATATTGTCCCATAGTCATGGACCCAGAACTTGCGCAGTCCACACTGCTTAATGTAATGAATATCCCACACTTAGGCAGACACCAGGAAGTCAATGCATGCATCAAGTTGTTGTTGTCCTGCTACCATGGAAGATACTTATGGTTGGACCATCGCATCACTATGGATCCGACCTTGATCAATCAGATCATAGCACTTAGAATGCAGGTCACTAACCAACATGAGTTTTATCGTGGAAATACCTCAGATCAAGAACTAGCGAAGAAGATAAAAGAAACTTATGGCAATGTCGAAAGTGGTGTAGTGTGCCTTTCCTATCAGATGATCATGGGAAAGCTAATTCGAAAGAAAAGACCAACACAAGTGACTAGATTCATAGTTGACCTTGCAGGGAAGTGTGTTGAGGGACTACATATGAACTCGACGTAGTACCTTGTAAACCAACTAGAGCTTGATTGCAGAGAAGCACAATACCAAGGGTATGAGTTCCACTTTAGTTGGTTGCTCATACTAATCATTTTCATCGCCTGGGAGCTACCAAAAGGTGCCGCTTTTTTGGAGATCGAACTCTTGGAACCACTAGCCATGAAGTTTTGTACATTGTGGTACTCTAGCGACATGAACAAGCAGTAGCAGTCTAATTCTATATTCCATCCCTATTACAACCAATTGAAGAATGCAATCCAGTCTACACTACACCTCACTCCAAACACAGTTCACAGGTTTAGACCTTTGATCAAATTCAGCGTGGACTTCCACTTCACCTATATCACAGCGTGCATTGATGAGCAAAAACAATTGCTCCAATCATACTACAAGAATATATAAGAAGACTTGGAGCAGATTACCAAGGAATGGTCGACGAACCTCCTTGTTGTAGTGGACCCCACATAAATGTCCAACATGGATAGGCCTGAAGCTATGTCAGATACACCTGGACCAAAAAATACTAAGAAGGATGATGAAGTTCAATATGTCCATAGCACATCCATGAATACTAATTCAATATCACCTACACAGGGAGGTGATGGTGAAGAACTAGGTGGCACAAAAGTTGAGAAAAACAAAGGCGAGCTTACTTCACCTAGAGAGGAGGAGGATCCTTCTGAGAAAAGGAATATTAACCCACCAAAGCCCTCATCCCGAAAGAAAACTAAGGCCACCCAGACTACGTTTAAGAATACCTTCACACTAGATGACTTCGACTTCTTAGTCGTTGTGTTGAATGATGCTTCACTAGAGATCACAGAAAAGAAAGAAGAAAAGAAGGAGGAGGTATTTAGATGAATCAAGGGTGAAATTCAAGAAGTGTAGCAAGTACTCTAGTCCAACCGAGAAGTTTCTATTGTTCCCTTGACAATCAAAATAGTAGGAACAGGCGATGAGCCCACCCAATTACACTAGATCACCGATAAAGTTGAAGCTTGTTGTTAACGGATAAATTCGTGAGTGCGGACACAGACCAATCTCCCTAGATCCACCTGGATCTAGAACAAAACGGGACAGAATACTACTCTTTCCCTAGATCTAGATTATTGAACGAACTAAGAGAAATGGATAATGGACATACCTTATGAATGCTCTCCTTAAATCTCTATTGTTCCTTGAATGGATAGTAAACATACCTTATGAACGCTCTCCCAACTTATTGTTCTTGTCTGCTCGATGCTCTTTTGTGCTGTTCAACTGCCAAAAGTACAAAACCAATCATGCTAAAATTCATCGTATCTAATACCTAGTCTATACATGTGATAAAGGAATCCATGTAATAAGATGACATCATCATTATGGGGAAAGGGACATATTCCATGTATTGAATTAACTGAAGAGAAATATACAACCCGAAGCCTTGATGTCTAGGACTTTCAATGGATTCTAGTTCTCGACATAATAATACACTTGCTCATGCATGAAGAAAATCAACCACCTAAGATGACTTTGTTGTTGTCCCTTGTCGCCAGAGTTTCCAAAATTCCTCCATACAGCCTTGGTAATCGATTCTCCAATTAACTTCTTTACTAGCTCATTTCTAGTCTTTCTTGTTAACCCTTTCCATGATAATCTCCTCAATATATAGGAGAATATAGTTTGAAGCTACTTTGATAGAGAATGATCCCAAGATATCTAGAAAGTCGGTACTTTTCCAACCATTCAAAAAGCTAAACAATCCTAGAAGATTCTTTCTAGAAGAGTCGAGAACTCATCCATTTTCCTTTCTTTAGAAACATGCACGCACCCTGACTTTGAGTGCAGCGCGAGAAGTTCGCAGTCAAGGCGTATCATGGGAATTAAGGATTCTCAGAGAGCATATATGCAAATTAACTATCTTTTAAACTAAGATTGAACTGACAAGTGTAAATTTTCTCATGAAAATGTTCTTATTAAAGAGCTCTGATTTTCTATTATCATGACACCATCATGACATCATCCCGACGACCAAAAATGTGGATAAATGTAACGCCCCCAAAATCGAGAGCGGAAACCAGCGATTGATAGATTTTTTAAGTGGCATGTGTGTGTCAAGAACTAAGAGCACATCTAATCATAGACCTGCAAACATCCAAGCATCAACAAAATATCAAATATATCAACCCCGAGGTAGGCATCCCTATTACTTAGATCATAGACTCCATAATATAAAAATAAAGGGCATGGCCACCAATCATTAATCGTGATCCATACAGTTTAATATAGCATGCCCACCTACTGCCACTGATCCGCGATAAATGTGCAAACTTCAAAAACGACATAGCCAATAACCATACACAAGTGGATCTTACAGGTCGCGAAAATATACATATTCCATTGCGAACTCCCTTACAATCTTACATATGACCACCCTCCACATTGCCCCATCGGCGAGTCATTCAAAGCTTCACCACAAAATTCAAACAATGTTGGAAGACAGAATCAATACCTCGACAATAAAGAGTATCACCAAGGATGATATAATGACGTGTTTGATAACGAACACGCATACCGCTCATTACCGGAAAATGGTAGGTCGAAAGTCGAGTTTGGAGATAGATAATGATATCTCCGTATCAAATATCGCTATAAATCGATAAGGAAGAGTGACTCGTCAGGCAACGAATCAACAACTACTTTTTCCGGGCGTTGTGGGGAAAATCGCGAATTAACTCGCCGAAAACTAGGGGATTTCTATGTGGCGCGATCAATTCCAAGTCAAACTCCGGAGAATAATTATCCATTTTGAGTACTTTCCCCCAGCAATTGACGGGTCAGTATGTGTTTCATGGGGTTACAGTGGGAAATCTCTGTAGTTTTCTTGGTGAGAATATAATGACGAAAAATGTTGGACAGCTTGACAGCTGTTCGCTGCCTTCTCAACATGTTGCTACTTGATTTCTGTTGATGGTAGAATTCTACTCAAGTAATAAATAATATTGTTCATCGTGGTTATCATCCTTGAATCCAGGACCATACCAATGGTATACTCGACGAGCCAACAAAGAAAGTAATCTCGACTATAACTGCGGAAAAGAAGAGGAGCTGTGAAGGACAATTTTGAAGTCTTCCAAAGGCATTGTTAAGCAACCTTGTCCCGCATAAAACTCCTCGAATCTTTCTTTAATCAGACGCGGTGAAACTTCCGCTGGTAATCTCGCTTAATTCAGATGAAATCATTTAAGAAAGTTTGCTTTTCCCTCAGAACTTTGTAACGGGCGAAAAGAAGAAGGAGGAGGTAGATAAAGAATTGACTTGACCTTGATAGGATCTACCAGGATCCCTTGATGTGAAATAATGAAACCGAGGAGACGATTCTTCCGCATTCTATGCAAAAAACACATTTATGAGGGCTTAGGAGAATGCAATAGAATCGACAATGAACGCAAATCGCCGGAGATGAGTAGGGTGATCGAATCGATGTAAAGAGTGAGCCGGCAAATCATCCAAATAAGGTTGAACAATATGTTTGATATCATGAAAGTATTAGACATAGCACGCTGGAACGTAGAAAGCACCCGCTAGTTTCGTGACTTAAAGCGATTTTCTGTAGGAAAAGTACCCAAGGACAAATAAAAGTCGCTTTATGTTGGTCCTCGTGAGCTTATATTGATTTGATTATAGCCGAAAATCCATCCATAAGAGAAAAAGATTTCACTACCGCCATTACCATCTAATTTATTTGGTCGATGAAACGGGTTGGAAAATTGTCCTTTGACGTTTTGTTGATATCCCATAATCAACGCGAAAACACACGAGTACTACCACCCTTTTATCAATCGATACGGGGTTAGAAACCCACTCTATTAATGCCATGATAAATAAAGCCGGCTTTGAGAGTTTTTCAACTTCAAGTTTAATAGCCGCCGTACTTTACAAAGGATGGATAGGATGGAGGCTGCTGACTAACCCGCTTCTGGTCTGTGGTATGTCTTAATTTCGGGGACCACAATAGAAGGGTCAATACCTGGCATCTCTTCATAAGTCCAAGCAAAATGTCACCAAATTATTTAAACAAGGAAGTATAGATGACATTTCGTCGGGAGAACACGAAGCCCAATATGAACGTTCTATGATTCCACGTTTCACCGAAATATCTATGGGTATCGTGGGCTAAATGTTACTAAGGTTCCCTTCAAAAAACACATCACGTGTAGATCCAAACATTCGTGAATAACAAAAACGGCTCCACGGAGTCGAATTACAGCAGTTCTCCGCAGTCCGCTATTGTTCCGTGAATAGTATGGAACGACGATGTCCATCGTCCCAAGGGCTGTCAAATAAGACGGACACAATCATCTCGTCAGTTGGAAAACAACACGGAAAGGATCGAGACACAACTCATCAAGAGACTTAAGTAAGAGGGTTTTACAATTGAATAGCTTCTGGTAAGCTGGATCGTCCTGACTCAACGACATATCTGCTATGCTGAACGCAATACCATGATCTCCGTGATTAGACTATCCAAGGGTCGAGACAATCGAAGTTCATACGCAGGCATGAGATATCATGTTAATAGATGCGCCTAACGCTTGGTAATAGTGGTGGTGGTGGCATGGGAAAAGTTCCCATTAACGGTGAGTCTTTTAAAAGACCGACGCCAACATTCCTATAACCCGGCGGGTGTTTTCTATGAATGGTACGCTGCCCGGCGATTATCGGCATTAAAGAAAGAAATTTGATCAACCGCGATTTAATTTGCCCCGGGTGAGGAAATTGTAAGACACGGAAAAGGGTTGATACGAGAGCATGCATAGAATCAACATAACTTCGTCCAAGCAGAAGATTATAATCAAAAGGAGTATCAAAAAATTCTATTTCCACTTGGAAGGTTTTACCTTCCAGAGTAACAAGAAACGACAGCAGAACACCATAAGGTTTAAAAAAACAGATCCATTGAAGGCTCTCAAATTATTTAGTGACTCGGTTAACGGCGGAGAGCCAATGGATTTCCAACAAGAAAATATATTATTACGACGAGAGGGCACCTTCATCAATGACCGCTCGACAAATGATCTTATATCGGCGACAATAACTTAGATTTGAAATGCAAGTTGTGGGGTAACCCTGGAATATGATCTTCCAAGTTAAAGACTATCAAATTCCAGTCTGTAGGATCAATTCCACTCTATCGCTTCAACGAGCCCTTCACTGCAGAAAAGACCGGAGGATCGAGGGGCGACATCACCGAGGGTGCTGAAATGATCTTCACCAATGATATAGTTCACAATTTACATGAGGATTGAATTTTGATTTCTTAACGACACCTTTTTGGGGTCATAGGACTGTATCAAGGCTTGTTTGTTCGATATGAAGAGGACCTTTCGTAGGTGGGTTTGGTGGAGAGAGTTGTACCAAATCGGGAGGCAAATCATCAACCTTCTCCTTACAAGGAGTATAGTCCAGATCTAGTGGTAAGTGAAATATTATTCTTCATGAAATCACCAAAGGCACATCAAACATATGATTGTAGAGAGAGATGGTTGGCTGCGGATGACCAATGAAGCCCGCTTGTTGAGACGAAGGGTTGGAGACAAGACAAACATCGTGAGAAGGCTCTTTGTTCCTTGAAGGAATCCTGGTGACTCTCAGACGCCTCTGACAATCCTTCGTGGTAGTGATCATCACCACACATGAGGCAAGGATAGCGTGGCTTTCATGCTTATCCCTGACTATCAATAGGAGGTGGTTTGGTTTTTCTAATAGATTGCTGTTTTTATTCTCCTTATTCTGCCTCTCCTTTCTAGAATTAGACTTACCACGAAGCTCTGAAATAAAATATTACTCGGTGGCCTTGGCAAGCGGAGGAGCAGGAGATGGAGCACTTTGTACATTAGAAGAATTGGATTTAGGGTTGTAGTTGAAACGGAATTTGAATGGCTATGAGTGGAACCAATCAATTCCCATCGTACCGTGATGCGAGGTACCGGAGCAAGAGAAGTAGAAGTACCGTGATCTAGGTAGGATCGGGCAAGAATCATACAAAGTTCCTGCCAGGAATAAACGAGATCGATAATCGAGTTAACGGATAATAGCCTTCTTCGGTGATTAACATCGCCTATAGCAATGTCTTTTCCAATTTTGTTTACAAAGGATTTGTAAACCATTCTGACAAGAATTGATCTAGAAGTTCAAGTTTGATGAGACGCTCCTTCCCTTCACGCCATACTCATGAATATGATCAAAAATATGAGGCTCCTGTTTCTTGTTTGGAGAGGTTAAAATCTCGCCCAAAAGATTACATCGGATCGGTAATCGGGTAATGTGTTAGAAAGCCACGCATGGGTGTTGAATCGGAAAAAGAAACCTCGCAGACTAATGTACCACTTTGTAGCAGCTCCCGTAAGAGTTCTTGAAAAAGACGCAGCCTAATGGAGTCATCCATCAACGAATTAGATGAACAATTACCAAGTGAAAGTCATGACATGATTATTTGGGTCCTCCCCGCCTTCCCATCGAATTTGGGAATGTCCAATGGAAGCTTCGCAGGAATAGCGTACACAGAGAGTGGACGAATAGGATCATTAAGGATACTAGACAAATCTGGCAAATCCAAAATAGCTAGAAAAGGCAATTGCCGATTCACCTATGGATACCGGTGACTTTGGGGCGGCTCCAACAAGAAAACCAAGGAGTATACATTTTTCCCCAGAGAAGATCCCTGGCCCCTGCGGAGGTTGAACGGATAATAACTCCCAAGGATTTTGACCATGCTTGTAGGTTGAGAGGTTTGACCGTAACTCCCAGAGCAGGATTGAATAATTCGGATAAGGTTGGTTCAGAGTAGTGAGGCCAACTTGCCCCCCATCATTTTGAGGGGAGTTTTGCATAAGTTGATTCCATTACTGGGCCAATGCAGGAGGTACATTTTGTCCTAACGGTGAGGTCGGTGCTCCTACTAAAGGGATAGTTCCAACTAAAGTTGCAGACCAACCGTAGGGTTGTGCACAGTTGTAGCATGTCCGAAAAGGAACGACACTTGACCACCAATGCGAATTTGTACATTATGTGCAACGGTCGGAATAATGCCACGAGGATTAGTATTTCCAGGAGGAAAATTGAGGGAGTGTCAGGATGAAACCGTGAATAGGATTCCCAGGAAATGAAGGACCACCTAGAGAACCACCGGAGTTCGTGGTGTTGGATGTGGAGAATTCAACATAGGATTTAATGCGTGGTAACCAGGAGGTAGATTTGGGGTAGCCTCAGGTATTCTCTAAGTATTGATAAGTGCAAGAGTAGTCGCAGGAATACCTGTTGGGACACTCGTAGTATCAGAAAAATGGGCCATTTCGACAGGGACAATAAAATGATAAGTCGTAGTCACTGGTACTGTCTCTGCCGAAATGGCCCATCTCACAAACACTACGAGTGTCCAAACAAAACTCGTCGAAAATCACCGACCAAGAAGGATCTTGGCCTATCGCGACCGTGAGAAGGGCCCAACAATTGATCTATAAGATGGAAGATCGCCACCGTAGCATGAAACCGCCTGAAGGTCGCTCACCACGATGAATGCGATAATCCTCTATAGTATTTCTTATTTGAAATTCCGCAAGAGGATCAATAGTTTGTACTTCTGGAGGTGGTGTAAAGACTTCGACGCCACTTATGTCCACGCGGTGGTAAAGTAACAAGAGGATTTCACCCTCGGACGAGGAGAGTCCTCGTATCTCAGTGTTAAGTTGCGCAAAGGTTGTAGCTTCCTGGATGTTATAAACCTTTTGCATCCTACGTGAACGTCGCTGGGGAGAAATTGTAAAAGAGTAACAAATCCCCAACGAAAATCCTAGCTATTTACTACAAGAAAACAACAACATACACTAGGAAACAAAAAATCCGCAGATAAACACCAAGCAAACAATACCTCTAATATCTAATCCACTAGTTGGTGATGAAATCCAACGCCGCGAAATCAAGACGAGAAGGGGTGTGGCTAGGGTGGAAAAGTTACGCTGATTTAATTCCGCTTAATGCACTTCCTACACCCCGGTGCAAGCTCCTACACACATAATCGTAAGTATACCCTCCAAGGAGCCCGGCGAGTTTGATCAACGCTAATTCTGGCAGTACCACGGAGACTTTCCTCCACAGCCACTCTTGCAAGAGCCTATAGAGAAGAGCTACTAAGGTTACCAATGTATAAATAAGATCACTGGGAAACACCGCCGTAACTGATCTACATGCAAAGGCAGGGTATCAAGTCCAAATCAACTCAAAGGCTTCCACCATAATTGTGGGTATACCGAGTGACCCCATAATACGCAAGTAATCCTACACCGATGTCAACAGAGAGGTTATTATCCCTCGCTAACACTAATGCTAATGCACGCTTGGCCCTTTGTGTTAGAAGGGCTCTCAAGGTGACAATATGCCAATGGAATTTTATAATTCCCATCTCTGGATGATAATATTGTGTGTTTTGAGCCGCTGGAGAGCGTGTTCTTCTTCTCTTACTCCAAAGCACTAGCTCAATCCAATGTTGGTGTAAAAGAGCCCTATAAAAGAGTTACTAGATCAATTTTTAATATTTGGCGCAATGTTTTAATGGTCGCTGTATACCTGGGCAATGGAATTGAAACTCAATGATGTGTGACTCGGACCCAATCAATGCAAGGATAAGATGAAATGTAATCTTCTTATTTGATGTAACCGTAGTTATGTAAGAGAGGGAACACTTCCTGAATCAATCTCACTATAACATTGCAAATACAATGCTCAATTCCTTTTTGATATGAATGCAAACAATCATGTATTATCAAATACTTTCTAACCTGCCTTTTTCAAAAGTCCAAAACTCTAGAATCTTGATTTTCAATGGTGTTTCAAGGGTAAAACAAAGATCTTGAAGAAAACATACCACTTCCATGAAGAACTCTAATGAATGAGAACCGAAAACCAAGATATAAAAATCCAATCAAATAACCCAATCCAAAACTTCTACGGAACAAAAAAACAAAAACAACCAAAAAGTTTCTCAATGCAATGAAAATTGTCCTTTTGGACCAACAAGCACAAGAGAAATCTCAAAATCTTAACTTCCAATCAATCTCTGATTACTGGGGTTGAATGTGTTTTGTTGGTTAAAGATCAGTGATTAGAGAGAAGAAAAATGCCAAAAGGGTTATGATGATAGTCAAGTGATCAAGGCAAGAACAAGCCTAGGAAACCCTAGATCAAGTCCAATAAGAAAAAGAAAAAGAGGCAAGCCAATAATCCAAAGAGTCAAAAAGGATTAAATCAACCCATTTGCTATTGCAAAAATCAAAAACTTGATTTCAAAAATTAAAATCGCCTACAGTAAGCTTTCCGACATAGTGCTAGAATGTAATATTCTCAGTCATTATAAACTTTAACTTTTCAGACTAGAGTATATACGCTAAGGTGCTTAACTATCGTGATTCTTGGCAGGTCACACGTGGGCACAAGGAAATCCCTAAACAGTGTACCTGAAAAACAAGCAAAGATCAAAATGACTTCGATTCCATAGTCACTCAGTATCCCGAGGGACTCTCAAAGATTTACAAATCGAGAAAAAGGCAAATCCAAAGCAAATGGCCACGTAAAACCGTAAAACCAAAAGAAAAGGGAGAAGTTCCCAGCTGAGTCACCACTTGTTAACGGATAAATTCGTGAGTGCGTACACAAACCAATCTCCCTAGATACACCTATATATAGAACAAAACGACGTAATACTACTTTCTTCCTAGACTTAGATTACATTGAACGAACTAAGAGAAATGGATAATGGACATACCTTTGAATGCTCTTAAATATCTCTGTTGTTCCTTTGTTCGCCGATGTTCTCAGGTTGCCTAATCACAACAAGATAAACCAATCTAAGTATGAAGTAAAATTAATGGTCTAATACCTAATCTATACATGTGATCAAGGAATCATGCAATAAGATGACATCATCATTATGGGAAAAGGACATTATGTATTGGAATTAATCAAAGAGAAATATACAACTCGAGCCTTGATGTCGTAGATCTCCTTTCAATGCATATTTCTAGTTCGACACACACTTGCTCATGCATGAAGAAAATCAACCACCTAAGATGACTTTGTTGTTGTCCTCGGTCAATAGCTTCAAATTCTCCATACAGGCTTCTAACCATTCTCCAATCAATCTCTTACTAGTTTGCTTCTTGTTAACTCCTTTCCATGAGCAATCTCCTCAATATATAGGAGAAGATAGTTTAGTTACTTGGATAGAGAATGATCCCAAGATATCTGGAAAGTCAGTATTTTTCCAACCATTCGAAAGCCAACTCATCCTTCTAGAAGATTCTTTCTAGAAGAGTCGAGAACTCATCCATTTTCCTTCTTTAGAAACATGCCCGCACTCTGACTTTGAGTGCAGTGAGAGAAGTTCGCAGTCAAGCTGAAGGCAGCCTGCGGGAATTAAGGATTCTCACAGGAGAGTATATATGCAGCCTGCGAACTATCTTTTAAACTAAGCTTTCTGGAAACTGACAAGTGTAACCTTTCTCATGAAAATGTTCTTAATAAAGAGTTTGATTTTCTATTATCATGACACCATCATGACATCATCCCGATGACCAAAAATGTGGATAACACTTGCCTTTGACGAGCTCAAGAAGACACATCACAAGCCACATAGGCTTTGACACAAGTACAAAGTGCACTTGTAGAACAACAGAGTAAGGAAAAATAGGAAAACCTTGCTCTGCAAGAAAAGTGGGGTGAAGAAAAAGCACAGTTATAGTAGAGAAAGGATGAGTTGTTAGTACATAAACTTGAAGTATAGGAAAGGGTTCACAAAGAACTTCGCTCTGTGATGGTCATAGAAGTGAAGATTGAAGAACATGTCGCACAACAGGTGGCACAACTTGAAGAAGTAATCCAACAACGTGAGTAGCACATTCTAGATCTAGAAATTCGTACCGTGCCTGAGACTCCACAAGAAATAAGAGATCGCAGGGAGGTAACTGCCCACAGCGCAGCTGGCTAGATAAAAACCCTTGCCTTGGAATGCAAGAAGTTGAGTGCTAGAAGCGCCCAGACTTATGAGAACCTCCCAGAGAACCCATAGTTGTAGGAATTGGAGTCACAACTCCAAGAAGTAAAGCAACACGGAGATATGCTACAGGAATAGCTAAAGGCCTTGACCCCAGTCGAAAGAATGAATATATTTCTAGAATAATGCACCGCCCAACAATAGGTACACACGCTGCAAAGTAAAGTGATGGAATTCTCCCAACGACTTCAAACAATCCAATACAAGGCATGCCAACTATTCATTGAAGTTGAAATCTAGAGACCCAAGCTTGAAAAAGTTGTCATCACTGCAGAATGACACCTGGAAGGTCTAGTAAACGATGCAGTGATATAGGAGTTCACTGAGAAAGAGGTTGTCGCACTGCAACAGGTCAAAGTAGCTCAAGCCAAGCTCAAGAAATTCTAGGCAGAATTAATCAGACCATAGTGACTCGGGATGAGTCATAGGTGAGTGTTGGGGGCCTATTGGCCCTTAACCACGTTTTGAGGAACACTTGGTCATAATTGACCATTTTTTGAACTTTGAAAACCTGTCAAAGATGAAGCGCAAAGTGAAGAGGAAATTGTGGAATCTAGGCCCCCTTTTTGGTCCTTTTTGGGTTTTTGGGAATATGTAATGGGAAATGGATGTTGGCCCATCGGTTTACCCATGCTTAGGCCCATTATTTAATGTATATATATAAGGATAGGAAATGTAATAAGTAGTAGATATGATTTATTAGTGAAATTGGTAGTGCATCTATGTGATGTTGAATAAGTTCTATGTGCGAACTGTGTAAGGATTGCAAGGCTAAGTGCAAGTTACTGTGAGGTTTCTATAGAAAGATAAATGATGTAACACAAGGAAGAAGGATCTAGCGAGCTATGCAGATCTTCTATCCTATGTGAAAAAGTGTTTTTAAGGATTTGTTCTTGTAACAGATTGAAGACGATAATAAAGAAGAAGATCTTATGGACGTAGCCCCAGGGTGGGGGTGAACCACGTAAATCTATGTGTTATTCTCTGTGCTATGATCCAATGTGTTTATCTTTTCTTATGCTATGTTCTTTGATACATCCACTTATGCTATGTGCTTCTTATATATATATATGATTGTTAGATTTGTATGAGGATTCTTAGTGCTGATCTACAGGATCTAATCTGGGTTACTATGGTTAAATGCTGAAATATTGTAGATCTGAATGTGCATCACGAAGCTCTGTGTTGTCTGTGAAGTATAATAAGGGTTTAATATTGATGAATGATTGATGTTAAGTGCTCTATTAATGATATAATCACAGATATGTGTCATGGCTAAGGTTGCAGACACCTGAGTCTTGCAACCACCCCTGCCTCTACCTCAGGTGAGACTTCATCTGCTTCACAGGTGTTGCTGAAAGGGATGGTAGTTAGGGATTTTTTGGTGCACTCTTGAGCATTGAACCCTCGGTTTTCCCCTGTTCCAACAGTTACATAGATCCTAAATTTGTGGAAATATTTTTTTTTCCAAGAAGCAAGCATGGGAAATCTTGTCTGGTGTAGCTCGCTACAGGAGCCAAGAGGAAAGTTGTTGATTTGGTTAAATCATGTCTAGTGGACATGAATGGACTGAGTACCAAGGAATATCTTAACATCTTTCCTTTGGGATCATATGACTCCCTAATTGGTATGGAAGGGGAAGAAGTTTCAATAAACAAAAGAATGTGAAAAGAGCTTTCAACAATTGAAGCAGTTTTAACCAATGCTCCAATTCTGAAGATCACAGATCCGAATGAATATTTTTTGGTTTGCACAGACACATGCAAAGAAGGAATAAGAGGAGTCCTTAGTCAAAAATAATTTGTGATACGTTTTGCGTCCAAAAAATTGAAAGATCATGAAAGGCTCTATGCCACTCATGATTTGGAGTTGCCAGCCATAGTGCACGCTCTGAAGAAGTTGAGGCACTACCTCATGGGAAAGAGGTTTGAGTAGAGGACATACCATAATGCTCTGAAGTACCTTTTAGATCAACCTACTTTGAATGCTACGTAGAGTAAATGGTTGGAATTCCTCTCTGAGTATGACTTTGATATCAAGCACATTAAAGGAAAGGAGGACAAACTGGTTGATGCACTCAACAAGAGAGTTCTTGAACCGCATGCTACAACCATTAGCATGTATCAGATAGATCTTAAAGGAAGAATTTATGAGGTTGGAAAAGTTGATTTTAAATGCATGGAATTAGTAACTAAATTGAAACAAGGTAAAATGAAACAAAAAGCTAAAAATTATGAATTGGGAATTGATGGAATTCTCTTATACAAAAATAAAGTTTATTTACCAAATTCTCTGGAATTGAGGAGTGCGATTTTAAAAAAAATGCACAATGTGCCTTATGTTGGGTACCCAAGATATTAGAAAATATTTTCAGCAGTCAAGAGCCATTACCATTGGCCAGGTATGAAGAAATAAATTGCAGAGTACATTTCCATATGTATGGAGTGTCAAAGGGTCAAAGTTGAACACAGACACCCAGTTGGGTTGCTACTGTTGGAAGATTGATTGTTGTCATTGATGTCAACCCTAGTCATGGGTTTTGGACGGCAAGATTGATAAAGGTATTTGGACATGAAGGAAAATGCAC
>SNQJ01S0140299.1:1321-17734 GCA_010110895.2 Picea sitchensis | reverse complement strand
ACAATGATACAAGAGAGGGTGTCTATACTCTGTTTTCCCTCTCGAAAGGTGACTGTCTAATCTACAGTTAATTCCTATCTACCTGCATTAAAACTAAATAAATGCCTCATCTACCTAAGGACAAGAGCTTATCCGCTCAAGGTCCGTTACATATACAAAGTGCACTTCATCACATCAACGTATTAATGTTGGCGCAGCCATATTACAATGTTTCAAAATTTGAATGCTGGCGCTGTCCAGCTGTTCCTTTGCCTCCATGCGCTGGCTCGCTTGATGAGTGAGCGATGCTCCTGCATCACATTTTTCCTATATTTGTTCAACATATTCATAAGCATCTTCATAAATTTCACAACTTTCATCATGATTTGTTGTCTTTGTTTCTCTCTCTCACCTAAGTTGATTTCTCTATATATAATACCATTTCCTAAGTATCCCTAACCGTTGTATAACCAATAACATGTTAACCCCTAATCCCTTATCCCTTGACCCCTTATAAATCCCTAAATCATTAAGTACACCAATCCTTGACCCCTAATACTCCCTCAGCTCTCAACCCCTTATAAATTAAATTGTGGTATCCAAGTTGGGCCCAGGGAAGTTTCCATCCACTTAACACTTGTGGTCTCCAAGTGAAATCAAGAAAGAATATGACATAATGATGAAAAATATCATGTTGTTTTTGTTGGTTGTGACTATATATCTCACAAACTGTCTCTATTTCTACATGTCAAGAAAAGTGTCTATATTTGTCTTTGTTGTCTTTGTTTACTTATATTATATTAATTTTTCAGTGTTTATATTGCTTTAATATTTGTTATATACACTAATATTACTTTATTTTTTGTAATTATAGAGGAACCATGCCCTAGTGCGTTGTCCGTGGAGGAATATGTGGTTGTAGTACAAGTGTTCGTTCATGAACATGGAGAAAATATTGAAGATCAAGTTAATGATCCTATGGAATAAGATTATGATTCTAATAACACAGTTGAAGAATATGGGACAAATATATTGATCCATGAGACATTTAATAATGTTGGAATGGATGATGATGATGATGATGATGATGATGATGATGATGATGATCAGCTTGATGGTTTTTTTGATATACATGTACTTGAGAAGGAAACACAGCCTCTTTATGAAGGCTCCAAAACAAATCTTCTTTTTGTTATATTGTTGTTGGTGAACTTAAAGGTTATGAATTGTCTTTCAAGAACTTTTGTCACACAGATCCTAAGGTATGTAATATATTTTGTCATGAAATTTAGTACATGATGATAAAGGTTTTATTTTTTCCTCTATTTTTATTGTTAGTTGATCATCTGTAAAATTTGGATGCAATATGTACGATTAATATTCTTTACATTAACCAGTATTGGTTTTTTATGTTATAGATTTTTAGGTGATTTTTTGTCACACATACCAAAAGTTACATTCCATTATGAAGTATTACGGAGAACATGTGCCGAAATAAGAATGCATGAAATGTCAAATTAGTATATATAGAACCGATCAAGTAACAAAAGAGGTGCCTCATAAGTTTCTTCGTTATATTCCATAATTCCATGTTTGCAGCGATTGTTTAGGTGCAAAATCATAGCACGGTTTATGGATTACCATGCAAAGAACATAAGTAAAGATGGTGTTCTTTGAATGCCTGCAGATATATATGCATTTAAGAAGATAGAGGAAATATGGCCACATTTTAAAGTCAAACCTCGTAATCTTAGGCCTTCATTGGCAATTGACAGTGTCAATCCATTTGGAGAGCTTAGATCTACTTACTCGGTGTGGCATGTTTTTGTTATCAAAAATAACATTCCTATATGGATGTCAATAAAGAGGGAGCACATAATGTTGGAAATTACTGTTCCAAGTATTTTCTTAGAATAATTTATTTTAACACGATAACATCTCATTTGTCTTGTTTGTTTCATAATTATTTCTTATATTTTTTTGTTTACTCATATATGTTCAATTATATATGTCTTATAATTATGTTTGATATTTTTTATTTACTCATATATGTAGTAAGTATCTACCATATGTTCAATCAATTAGGTAAGTACCAAGTCAAATATATGAATGTATATATCGATCCTCTTGTCGATGAATTACTAGAGTTATGGAAGGGCATCACTATGTATGATATCTCTAGACCAGTAGGTGCGCAAAGGGAATTTCAATTCCGTGCAATTCGTGTATAGACAATTCACGATGAACCAGGGTTAACACATTTTTGTGGTATGTTATAACATTATATTGCACTTTAATAGTGTTTAATTTTATGAAGTTGATATCTTGCATGTTTTTTAATACATAATCCCTTCATTAATCATATATGAATAATTGATATAAAATTTAATCCATCTCTTGCAGATCTTCAAACAAAGGGTAAATTTGCATGTCCAGTTTGTGGTCCTAAGATGAAATCTCATTGCTCAATAAGTTTATGAAAGGAGGTGTTTGATGAGTATAGGCACTTCCTCTATAAGAACCATAGGTATCGAAGTACCAAAAAACATATTTTCAATGGGAAAGAAGAGACTAGATTAAAACCATGGAGAATGACACCTCGTCTATGGAAGTTGCAATATAATAGAAATCGTCATAGTATGGATCAAAACATCTATGTATCATACATTAAATGTTTGTAATATTTATATTTTTATTGATTTTTGTTCATTGTACTAATTGACAATTTATGTTGTAATATCTTTAATTATGTTTCACCTTGAAGGTCGTCATGAAGGAATTAATAATGGGGCACTTCCACAAGGAATGAAAAGTTATCCTATACAATTCAGTAGGCTCCCCTACTATGAGCACCTATAAATTGTCCATTTGTTTGATAAAATGCACATTGGGAAGAATGTAACATAAATGTTATGGAGAATCTTAGATGGAAGGAGTGACAGAAAAAATTGTAAATATTTGTAATGACATTAAGGAGGCCAATCATGCTATGCAAAGTGTGATTCATTCAAATAATGATGGAGACAAAAATATAATCACCCTTCCATGGTAATTGACATAGCAACGAAGCAAGGATGTAAAAGAGGTTATTCAAAAAATTAAATTTCCCACTAGATTTTCTTCAAACATAAAGAATATCCTAACAAAGAAAGGTGAATTTGGTGGTGTAAAAACTCATGATTGGCATACCTTCATTAAGGTAATTATTTTGGTGTATATATTTTTATTTTGGTGAAACATGTTGTTAGTGTTTTTTTTTCTACTAATTTGGGAATAAATAATGATTTAATTTTTTTGTTACAATATGTTCTACCTCTATCTCTCGCAAACAACTTTAACAAATATGTCAAACAAGTTATATATGATCTTGGAAAATACATGAGGTAAGTGGAAATTTATATGCAAAGTGTAATTTGTTCAATTCGTTGTACAACTTATATTTCATTTCATGTGTTTTACTTGTAATCATGTAGTACTATATTTTTTTTGTTGAAACATGTGATTTGCTTGCATCATTTGTAGATGGTTGTCATCTAAAGAAATCGATAAAGAAGATATAAAGTATTGGAGGAGACAAATTCCTCGTCTAGTGTGTGAAATGAAAATGTATCTACCTCCGACATTTTTCAATGCATGAGAACACTACCTCATACACCAAGTTGAGGAGATTCAAAAGTGTGGAAATGTACACACAAGTTCAATGTGGATGGTTGAGAGGAACTTGAAATCATTGAAGGCTTTGGTTAGACAAAGAGCACGTCCTGAGGGTTCTATGGTAGAGGGATATATGGTATATCAAACCATGGTTTATATTACTCGATATCTTCCTAAAATAGATGCAAGTATTAATGTGGATTACATTTGTGATGCCAACTCCATCAACAAATTTGAAGGGGGGTGCCTATTGGGGAAAGGTAGAATGAGGAAAGTGACAAGTAAGTAGATCATGGTGGTGATTTATAATACATTTGACTTTTTGTATTTATGTATATCGTACTTATTTAATTTTTAGTCTTCATGCATACTCCATTATTATGAAGGTATACTATGGTAACTATTTATATGTGAATTATTTTATTTTAATACAACTGCTCAAGAGTGGGATGCAATACATTTATACATTGCAAACAATATTGATTGGATGAAGGTATGGATTGAATGATGTATACATTCTAATAATGGTAGATTATCATGTTATGGTGTGGCTTCATTGGTCAAAGAAGTTGAACGTAAAGGAGACATCAATCTTAAACAGAGGGAAATTGATTTAGCTTATGGTTTAAAAGATAAACATCCAAGCATATATTCACCCATACTATTTAGTTTTTTTTAATATTATATTGATGTATATGGCGTGTTTCTTTTTTTATTTTCTTAATTTTCATAATTTCAAAGCATAAATATGTTTATCAATTGACAATGCATTTTTTACGTGTATAGAAAAATTCAGTTGAAACACCACAATGCTATGTGGTGAAATGGCCAAAAATTTTGCATTAAAAAGTTGGATGAAAATATGAAAACTTTTGATAGTGGGATAATTGCAATGTTTCAGGTTACTAATGTTTCCTCTAGAAGTGACAGACATCCAGAAATATCTGAAAATCGATACTATGGGTATTTAGATGATATACTTGAGTATGAATTTAAATCCTTCAGATTAGTTATGTTCGACGTCAAATGGTACAACCTAAGAATGAATGAACGTGATCCTAATATAAATGTTAATCAACATGCTAATTTATTTACCTTAGTTAATACAAGGAATGTTGAACTGGGATTAGAGACCTATGTGTTTCCAAGCTAGTGTGAACAAGTATTTTATTGAGAGGTTCCAAGTAGAGGGGGTTGGTCATATCTTGTTAGATATGATCCAAGAGGAAGGTCAGTAAAGTATAATGTAGTGGAAGAAGATGATATTGAAGAAGAAGATGATGTAGAGGAGCAGTTAGTTCACATGTCAGAGGAAGACGTTGAATCATTTCAAGGAGTTGTTCGAGACAATGTTCTAGATGAAGATGATATCGATGATGTGTTAGATGAATAAATCGAAGAGGTTGAACCAAATGTAGGATACAATGTTCTTGATTATTATATAGACAATAATTATATGATTGTAAATGATGGCATTGATGATGATGCGCATGATATGATCAATCCTTTCAACATGAATTATGAATTGGATGATACAAATGTTGAGTTGGATGAAGAAGAATATTAATGATATGAAATGTTGAAATGTATAAAGAGGTATGTATTTTTATATGTCTTCAGTTGAATTGTTCTCTTTCATTTACCTTAAATTTTTGTTTTCTTAGTTTATATGCTTGATTCTTACTATTTTTCAAATTAATATTTTATAGTAGATAAATTGGGTATTGGGGAATTGAGAGTGATGTGGAGGGGAGGGAGGGTGAGCATGTGATCATCTTCCACATTTGCGTGGTTTGAATTGTTCATTAGATAATATATATTTATTCTTGAAATCAATAGAAACTCATTCAGGTTTATAGACTCAAATACAACTCACAGAAAGAATTTGACAATCAAACGACAAAATTGCAACATAGATGTGAAGGATATGAAATTATTCATCATAGTTATAATCATATTGTGATGAGGTTTCAATGAACATCTTCATCACTCCGATAGTATCTTCCTCGAAAATTTCCAGAAACAACAACTAGTGAAAGGCGCTAGCATTGAATTTTTTCAAACTATGCTTCTCCAAGTCATGGACATGGTATGCTTTAAGAGCTCATGTACCATGCATGAAGTCTAAAACCAAAATAATCTCATTCAGGTTTTAGGCCTTATTCATGACCACATGACCTTAAAATCTTCCTTTAGAGACCGAGGCCCACAATTTCTCCCCCAACCATGTCTAAGTTCGCAAGACCGATACTTCATGCTAAAAACATCCTAGTAACACTAATATCACCACTCATAGATCAAGGATCTCCTAAAGATCTCATATGTGGTGTTTGAATTCCATGTTCATGGCCCTCAAGCCCAAGTAATATCCTTTAGGGTCGATCACCTAGGCTTGATTTTTCTTCCTTAACCATGGTCAAGGCTGAAATACCCATCATTGGTATTAAAGAACTCATGATGGTGCCCATATCTAACCTTAAGGACCAATTATCTCCTCGATAGGTCATATGTTATTTTTTGAGGGACCATTCTTGACCATCGAGACCTATAAGATTCCTTGAGTTCCTAAGGCTCATTTTTCCTCCCCCCAACATGGTTAAGGCCCTAAAACCCATCCTTGGTTATTAAAAACTCCAAATCATACCCATATCCCCACTTGAATGTCAAATTTTCCTTCATGAGGTTCTCCATGAAGGTTTGAGGTTTCGTTCATGGCCTTGAAGCCCTAAAATAATCCATTAGGCCCTAATGTATGGGTTTCATCCCTTAAGTATTTATAAATCCTTGATACCCATCCATATTTATTAAAACCTCCTTAAGGAACAAAATTGTAGGTCAACGATCCCCTTAAGAAGTGACATGTGGTGGTTTGAGGGATTGTTCATGGCCCTTAAGCACCTCTAGAAACTTCCTTTAGGGAATAAGGATTGTATTTCTCTCATGACAATGGTCGATGCCTTAAGACCCATCCCTACTGCTCAAAACCTCATACATTCCCATATCCCCACTTGGAGGCGAAATATCCCCTCAAGTGGTCATGTGTTGTGGTTTGAGGCGTCAATTATGGCCCTAGAGCCCTAAAATATTCATTTATGTCCCAATGCCTTAATTTCCACCCCTAACCATATCCATTATCATGAGACTCATCCCTAATGCCAAAAACATACTAAATGGAACCCATATACCCACTCATAACACAATGATCTCCTAGAGAGTTCATGGGTGGTGGTTCAAATGATTCATATACACAACTCTCTAGCCTATGAATATATGAGTATATGTTTTTCTTTGTAGGTCTATTCTATTAATCAAAGGACATGGTGGTCATTTATTAACTCAAGGATAGCCCCCTACATTGTTAGAGGACCCTAGAGACACAATTGGGTTATCTCACTTAGAGTGTGATTTAGGAGTAGTTTGAGGAACAATTCAATAAGAAGTACCTCTCTAAGGATTACTTTGAGTGACAGTTCAATGAGTTTCATTATCTTAGGAAAGTTACTCAATCAATGTTGAAATATGAAGCACGGTTCATGGAGTTTCTTAGAAATTCCCAACATCTTAATATTAATAATTTGAAAGTGAATAAGTTTATTTGTGGGTTGAATGTGATGATTAAAGAAAGGGTTCACTTCTTTATGCCTTAGACTTTGCATAAGGCAATGGAAAAAGTAGTTATTGTAGAGGAGGAACTATGGGGTAGTATGGAGGACTATCATACCAAGAGACCAACTACACCTTCAATGAATTATTTTTGGGGAAGCCCTAATAGAGTAGATTTTTATTTATTTATTTATTTATTTATTTATTTTGGTGGGGGGGAGGGGTATTGTGGTGAATTCCCCCTATGGATAGGTTAAACCCCCCTTTGGATCAAGACCCCTTCTTTTATCCAAATATAGAAGAAAACAAATGGACACTAACTTCCCTTTAGACTTACTTCAGCAATCAGAGTAAGAGGAAAGAGATGGAAGACATGCCTTTTTACGATGGTTTTCCTCATTGCCCCAACCTTTGACCTTGTTGACCAAGATCCTGGGTGCAAGATAGGAACTGCAATGAACAAAGAAGAATATCCTTTCTATTACTCTATATTTTTAGGTGACAATAAATCTATCTATGATGACTTTACAACAATAGACATACATGTGATCAATAACACAACATATGAAGGGAATAGGCCAAGTTTATCTATTAAAGGAAAGAAATGATGAAGCACTTACAATCATTATCATGACGTTGCAGTATTTCCTCCTCCAATATCTCTTATACATACCCTTGATTTTCACACTATGATAAGCATGATGCTCTTCAGTTATTTGGCCCTTTCACCTTGGAATGCACTCATTATATAGGAGTTGGGAGGCTTAACCATCATGAGGTATTTTAGGAAATGGTTGATTATTTTTATCCATAATTTGAGATTGAGTTTACTTAATATGGATCCACATGATATGACTCAAATATTTAACCTCATCCTCTCATAATGGACCCTTAGAATAAGGTGGATTAGTTGCAACTTCCTCTAAACACTTCAATGATCCCCTAACATTGACCACATAGTGTTGACAATGCTCCATATACATGGGCAGGGGAGCATTGCCAAGAGTTCAACTCTCCCTATAAATGGGAAGGGGAGAGTTGACCTTCAAAAATGTTCAAAATGTCAAGGTAAAAGGAATTGTTTCCACTTTCTTATAATGGGTTTTCTCCTCCATAATGACTTAGGGATTATGAAAAATGTTCTTCCATGGTGTCCAAGTTGTGACACCTAAAAAGTGCATGTGACACTTAGTAAGGTGTGTTGATATTATGGTAGTTGTGGGAGGTATTAACCTCCATATGTAACATTTGACTATAATAGAATATTCTAGAAACAAGAGAAACCCTAAACAGATGTGTGAAAACCCTAAAAGACATGTCAGTTCAGAAAAATATATAATATTAAGGTATTATCCTCTAGGAATAAAAATCGACCTCACAGGAAAAAGATAAATAGAAAATATAATTACCAAAAAGTCAGGTCGGCCTAGCTAGAAAAGTCACTAGATTGATTAATATAAATAGAGGATGTCTTGGATCATTTTTTCACCCACTCTCACTCAGGAAACCAGAAACGGTGTGCAAGTTTGGAGGAGCAAAAATAGTTGCAGTTGTACGATTTTACCTTGTTCACTCTTTCTAGTACTTTCTATTGTGTGCTACCCTTGGAGAAAGTGTTCTCTCTTGGTTATATGTTGGTTTTCGTGTGGTTTCCTAGAATCATTCTTTCTGTCAAAGGTTAAGGTGCTCGGGGGTGGCTTTGTGCCTATGGTTGAGTGACAATGGTGTAGCATTGTCTATGGTTAAACAAGCGCATCAAAATTATTCTAACATGTTATGGGCCCACACCACCTTCGGAATAGTCTAACCAATGGAAGGTATATTTCCAGCTCTCTCTCAAGCTCATTGTAGCACAATTGTAGTTCTAGTTCCATTTCCTTCATGTCAGTTGTAGCACCATTTGCAGTGTCAATTACAATTCCATTTGCAGCACTAGTTGCAGTGTCAACACCAATTGTAGTACCAATTGCAATGAAAGTTTATGTGAAGTATTGTGACTAATTTTTTATTTTCCTGGTGCACCTTACCCTAGTGCACCTACAGCTACATCCAGATTGCAAGTTGGAGAAGTTTAAAATTTTTGGGTTCATCATTGCTTGTCATTGATGTCAGATGGTGTCTTTGTTGCCAGAGGTTGGAAAGAATACTTATCTCAGAAGAAAAAAAACTCAAGCGGAACAATATCCAGACTCTAGGTTTGCATATCAGGTTTGATATTTTTATTATTGTTGCTTAAGTAAGTGTTGGAATCCTTTATATTTTATTAATGCTAGGAACAAATGAATACTTAGTATCATGTACTATTAATATAAATGCTTATTGTACTTAATTGCAATATTAACTAACATATCCTCTAGGATATATTTGTTGTTTTTGTTCTCAGGAAGGACACCTTGGTAATGCTATAATGAATTACCATGAAATTGATATGTTCTTATATAAAATGCTATTATATTGGAAATAATTTTTCTCTTTTTTTTGTTTCAGGAAGGTTACCCTACATACTCTAGGAAGGTTACCAAAAAAACACAAGACTTGAAAGGACTCAGAGGGAGTCAGACTTTAGAGGGATTCATTGATCAGGAAGAATCCATCTTGGTTTTGTGACAATTTGCAGGATGCAAAGGGGCATGCAACAGACAAAAGTGTGGTCCGATGATTCTCTTAGATAGAGGGAGTTGACTCAGAATTTGGGATGAAGTATATTGCAGGACTTCATCAGAGACATGGTGCAGGAAGGACTAGTGAGGCTCCATCGCTTATCCATAGATGAGGAGATAGTTGAAATTTGCACTAAGCCTCTATATAAGACAAGATAGGCATGAATGCAAATGTTTCCTTGGGGGAGTATTGATGATTTCAGCATCGTGTTGATATTCCAATATTGATTAGACAGACTTGGTCATGTGGGAATAGGCCCATATGTAATCTTCAATGGACTGAATATTTGAGTTGTTGTTAGATATCCTATGTGTGAATTGCATCGGGCCTTGAAACTCTCACGAGTAGGTGAGTAGTTAACTCATGAGTAGGTTAGTAGCCCTAATAAGCATCGGGTCAACTCTATATTCATAGGAACTGGGTTGTAGACCAGGGGAGATAGGTAAAATCTACATCTGGATTAGATGTGCCTCGACATAGTCTTCGATGGACTAAAGACTCGAGGTGCTTGAGGTGCAATTCCACATGTATGATAGCATAGAGTTGAATGTATTCACACAATGATCATATGAGAGGATCACCAAGAGGTGTTTGTGGCTCCGATGTGGTCATAATTCTTATCATGGGAAAATAATGACCCAAGGTGCTAGACACAAATTTCTGATAGCATCGATCTAAATGAATTCACAGAGTGATCCTATGAGAGGATCAACTATGAGGTGAATGTGGCTCCGATGAGGTCATGATTCTTGTCATGGGACAAGAATGACCCGAGGTGTTAGACACATGGTGGTGGAGATGGATCATAAATATATTTAAATGAGGCTCATGGATATTTTGATATTGTCTATGACAGAAGAATACCAAGAACAAGTATGAAGATATTTTTTGATGTCAGATTGCTACCAGATGATGTTGATAGTGATGATCTATGATGATGCTACTAGTCTACAACACCATGTAGGTATTATGCCATGTGATATAGATGGATAATGATGATAGTAATGATGATACTCATGACATGGGTGAGCACGTCATGCGGGTGTATCCCATGACGATGTTGGTTACACACACTACGAGATGTAGCTCTAGTGTTCTCTAGCGGGTTGTGGCCCCTAGACGAGATTTACAGGTCCACATGGGTGTAGCCATGTGTGATGTAATGGTGCTACCAATAGCATGGTTTGTGTAACCATGACAAGAATATCATGGCATAGCGAGAAAGGCTATGAAGATCATAAGGGAACTCCATGGTTAAATACCTCCCTAGATAAGAGGGAGTGTTGATATTATGGTAGTTGTCGGAGGTATTAAACTCCATATGTAACCTTTGACTAGAATAGAATATTCTGGAAGCAAGAGAAACCCTAAAAATATGTGTGAAAACCATAGAAGACATGTTGGCTCAGTAGAATATATAATATTAAGGTATTATCCTCCAAGAAGGCAAGTCGAACTCACAAGAAAAAGATAAACATAAAATATAATTACCAAAAAGTCAGGTCGGCCTAGCCAGAAAAGTCACTGGATAGATTAATATAAATAGATGACATCTTGGCTCATTTTTTCACTCACTCTCACTTGGGAAACCAAAAATAGTGCACAAGTTTGGAGGAGGAGGAGGAGGAGCTACAGTTGTATGGTTTTATCTTGTTCAGTCTTTCTAGTACTTTCTCTTGTTTTCTACCCTTGGAGAAAGTGTGCTCTCTTGGTTATCTATTGGTTTTGGTGTGGCTTCCTGGAATCATTCTTTTTGTCAAATTTTAAGGTGCTTGAGAGTGCCTTTGTGCCTATGGTTGGGTTAAAATGGTGTAGCATTGTCTATGGTTAAAAAAGCACATCAACATTATTCTAACAAGGTGCATATGACACTTATGAAACTTAAGTGCGGCACTTGGTGATGTGACATTTAGGTGTGTAACAGGGGGGTAGTTCTATACATCCTTTTTCAAGTCACCAAAAATTCTAGAAGGCCAATAATTTGGGTATCGAAAGAAATCTACCTTGTATACAAGGGTCACTTCCTAGGTATAGAACTTAGTATAGAAATGTGTGTTATTAGACTTCTTATTAGATTTTTTCATGAATCACACCTTCATAGATAAGTATTCCTAGACCATCTACAAAGGGAATATGAGAGAGACTACCCTAAGAACTAGTCAAAGGATTTTCCTAATCAAAGTCATACTACTATTGGATATATGGTTAGAGAACCTAGGATTCATGCATTTTTTCATAATAGAAAATCCATGCACAAGTTGTACATGCTTGAAATAGTGGGAAAATTGAATGATGTTAGTCTTTAAGTTTTAATAAATCTTGGACCTACTAAAAGATTTATTTCTCATAATGCATTATTTAGATGTGTCTTAGTGATAATAGAGAAAAGTGATTTTGATATGGTTGAGAGAGTTTCTAGGATGAAGAAAGGGGTTTTCTCCTTAACTAAGGATGCAACCAGTATCTTAGAGTGTGTATTACAAAGAATGACCTTTATTTGGCTACCCTTGGGAACCATGATTTGATTATAGGCATGGATTGGTCGGAATCCCATTAGGATAATTTGGATTAATGGAGAAGAATCTTTCATTTGTTTATGATATGGGGTAATTTTTTATTCCTCGGGGGATAAAGGGACCTATTTCCCTGATATTTATTTCATAATTAAATTAAAAAAGAGTCTCAAGAAGGGTTGTTATATGTATGCAATTATGGTTTTGAATGAAGGTAGCCACACATCCTTGGATCAATATAATCTTATGTTATCTAAGTTATTAGATTATTTTTCAAGTGAGTTACCTATAATTGTTCCTAAGTGGGAGGTTGATTTATTTTATTAGCTTAATCTTGGGATTGAACTCATATACAAATCATCCTATCACATGAACACACCTAAATTGCATAAGTTGCAAGTGCAACTTCGAGATATTTTGGACTTGGGGATGATTAGACCCAAGATTTCACTATGGGGTGCACCATTGATATTATGAAGAAGGATGGATCATTGAAATTGTGTATTGATTAGAGGATGTTGAACAAGGACATAGTCATAAATCAATATCCTTAGCCTTATTTTGTTGACTTATTTAACTAGATGAAATAGACCATAGTATTTTCCAAAATTGATTTGTGATCTAGTTACCATCAATTGAGGGTTAAGGATGAGGATATGTTGAAGACCATTCTTAAGATTCACTTTGGGCATTATGGGTTTGTTTGTTTTTTTCTCATGAGTTTGATGAATAAGGAATACCAAAAACATTTGTGGAATTTTTTCCATGTACTCCTTGATGATATTTTTATTTATTCTAAGACCCTAAAGGAGCATGAAGAGCATCTAAGGTTAGTTTTTAAGAAGCATAATATAGATATTCTAATTTGTCCAAATGTAATTTATTTTATTATGAGATTGATTATTTGGACCATATTATCTCTAATAATAGCAGTAAAGTGAACCCTATGAATATTGAGGCCATATTAGAATGGCCAACACTTAAGAATATGCTTGAGGTGTACATGGTTTTGGCAAGATACTATATAAGGTTTGTGGAGGGTTTATCCAAGATTGGTAGTCATATTACTGCTTTGGAAAATAATGTATGGAATTCTAAATGGATATAAAAGTGTGAGTAAATTTTTTCTAAGTTATAGAAGTTATTGAATTGAACTCCAATAATGAAGGTACCTAATAATTACCTAGATTTTTTGGTTTGTACAAATTCATCCAAGGAAGGAATGAGTGGCATTATTTCCTAGTCTGGGTGAGTGATTTATTATGCTTTGATGAATATGGGGCTAGATAAGTATAACTATGAAATACATGATTTGTAGTTAGTAGTAGTTGTTCATGCTGAAAGAATTTGGATACATTACCTGCAATATATCTATACTCAGAGTGCATTGAATGGGAAGACACAATGATGGTTGAATCTTGTTGGCAGCCATTTCGCATTTTTATCCTATCCTTATAAGCTGCCTACACAAGTGTTTTGGAACCCTTGATTCTCATCGCAATCTTTTGAATAAAACGACATGATTATTTTGCGCATTCGCACATCTGCCTTTTGTTTTCGTTTTCACGACTGCAAGCGTGAAAACCTTGAGTTCGAAGTTATGTCGATGGCATTAAAATTGTCACTGGATTATTATGGTTACTCTTGTTTGTGTTGTCATTTCACCTCTAACTCAATAATGGTCATACAGTGTCAAAACACCAAAACTTTATTCACTTTGCATTTTGTTGATATTGGTTTCAATTTATAGGTTCGCCATGCAATGATTTTTGGTGTCTTTGATTAAATCCTTGGTGC
Source organism: Picea sitchensis (assembly GCA_010110895.2). Taxonomy (NCBI): domain Eukaryota; kingdom Viridiplantae; phylum Streptophyta; class Pinopsida; order Pinales; family Pinaceae; genus Picea; species Picea sitchensis. The sequence continues at coordinate 3,527 of SNQJ01S0140299.1, read as the reverse complement.
AATGGTTTCATGGAACACATAAATTTTATGATCAAATCCTGGTGCTATATTTGAAATGTTGTTCTGTTTTAAATCATACAAAAGCTATTGTTTGTTCAAACATTCGGATCAACTTGTCATGGTTTTTAATGGTTGTTTGTTTGGCATGTCGTTTACATTGTTTTTGACACACACTAAAAGTGATTCGAATTAACAAGGCGCAGTCAATAGTACATGTCAGAATGAATGCTATGCATGGTTCTAATTCATTCCTCCACCCTCGCACACATAGTCATTAACATTTGCCTTGCATCTCAGGCTACCTCTGTTTGGGAAAACCTACGAGCACTTGGTCCTGTGTTTACCCTTTCCAGCCTCCTCATCGTTACCTTGATTGACTGTGTGCTCTCTGCTATGGCCCTTGTAGTGCAAATTGAACACCCATGGTGCCCAGACTCTGTTATGGTTTGATAGTGCCAAAGGAGACTGCTTAGACTAACCCCGTATTTGCCTCCCAGAGACACGTTTTTGCATGAGCGATTCTGGGCAAAAGGTTTTGAATCAGATCAAACCCTTGAAAACCCAGAACCAAAATTATCCCCTTTACCTTCATTTAGGCGATTTCCTCAGAAATTGGGTTATTACAGAGATCTAGATCGTCCTTTACAGGTCAAATCTCAGTTTTTCTCCGTGGCTGGAAGGTGCATTTTGGTCTGTTTGCACTTGCCGAAATATTTGTTTCTCTTGGCCTGTGTCTCAGAACCCCTCTCACTCGTCCTGCCATTCCCCCTCCTACACTCTCACCCCCTATTGAATCCTTGATCAATTTAAAGGATATTCAACCAGTTTGCACAACTTCTGCGATTGTCTAGAAATTCATCTTGTCCATGGGTTGGCATTGCAGCTTACGGGCCTCTCTCTAAGGACAACAATAATGTTTTGTTTTTTTTTTTACATGATGATGGTATTTTGCAGATCTTTTCATTTGGAATGGGTAGTGGAACTCGAGGATTGGAGTTACTAAGACATGATTGCAGCATTAATTCAAAACAGATGAAAAAGCTAGGTCCTGGCATCCTCAGCAATACAGCAAATGTTGGGATCAACCCAGAATTTCCCCTGGATTTCTTTGAAAAGACAACTTGCATTATTACTGACATTAAGCTGGGAGGTGATGTTACTCGAAACAGTGATTCAGAAGGTGTTAATCTTAATTTAGCATCAAAAGAAGGCTTCTTAGAAAGCCCCAACCCTACTGGATTTAAGACAATTGTGTTTAATTCCAATCCATATATTGTAATGGTAGGTTGTCGTGTTCATGTGGGAAATACATGATCGAGTCGGATTCCTTGCGAGATGGTTATTTTTCAGAGGACCATCAAAATGATTTTTGAACAATTCTGTTTGATTTGAATTAGCATAAAATGGTTTTAATATGATTTGGTTTGTCTTGAATTAGCATAATCGATTTAGTTTGTTTTAAATTAGTATAAATGATTGTGTTAGCTCTGAGTTAGTTTGATTTAGTTCTATTTGGTTTGATTCAGAAACAATTATGTATGTCTTGAATTAGCATAGTCGTTTGTGTATGCGTTGGATTAGTATCAAAGATTGGTTTGATAAATAGAATATAATCTGTTGATTCAAAAACGATTTCGTTGATTTTGAATTGTCAAAACGATTCTGTCTGTTTTGAATTGGTAATAAAAAAATTGTTTGACATACGTCCCTGTTACCATTCGATCAATTCAATACGATTTCGTTTATTTTGAATTGGCATAAAAGATTTGGTTTGTTTTACCAAGAATGATTTGCTTGTTTTGAATTAGTAATTAAGAGTTTTTTGATTCACCATATACATTTATGTTATCATTTGGATTGATTTAAAACGATTTTGTTTGTAAATATGACCAGCTACAGAATCGTGAGATTCTGTAGCTAGTCATAAAATTTGGATTTTTGTTAATTTTACAAATAAAACATTATCTAAAGTTGTTTATTCTTGTCCACCTACAGGTACATACGAATTTCAATGGGAAATTGGACATGTTGTGGCAGTTTGGAACATGCTTTTTGTTATATGGTTTTGTTTTAGGTTGTTAGTTTTAGTTAGAAATAGAGATTTGGGAGATTGTTCCCATATTTTTTGTAAACAGTTTTTGATAATTCCCACAGGGATGTTTTACCCTGTGGCCTTTATATACTCATTAATTTTTGTAATGAACCC
>SNQJ01S0140298.1:12096-29875 GCA_010110895.2 Picea sitchensis | reverse complement strand
ATTGTATTGATCTTACATTGCTCATAATAAAAAGGTCAGATCTTTGCTTGTGCTTCTACATATTGAATATATTGTGATCTCCATGTGTTGATGAATCTTGTATACACTTAAAAACTCAATAAATCAATAGTAGTTAGTGATTCCAAGAAAGAATTTGGCTTGGGATCATTACATTACTCATATTAAATGAAGTTGTCAATTCCATCAGAGGATTAAGAGAACAATTTGAAGAATTCTTGGTTGTACAGAAAGTGTTAAGATCACTTCCTTCGATATATGATGCCAAGGTCTCGACCATTAAAGAAACTAGGGATTTGACCAAAATGACAATGGATGAGCTACATGGGATCCTCACAACATATGAAATGAGAAAAAATACATAAAATGGATAGACAAACATAGAATAAGATTTTAAATCCAAGAATAAAACAAGGAAAAACAACACAAGGTAGAAGAAAACCCAAGTGATGATTCAAATGAAGAAGAAGCACATTTTGTAAGGAATCTCAAGAGGGGAACCGAAAAATATAAAAGTAAGATACCTTTTAAATGCTTCATTTTTGGTAGAATATGACACTATGCTAAGAAATTTCATTTTTAAGAAAATAAAATCTTCCACAATAAAAATAGCTTTTACTCCAAGAAGGACAATAGTTCTTCAGATGAAAGATATGGATAAGAAAGGGATGTAAGGGAAGTTATCTTCATAACTCAAGAAAATCAAAATGATGACCATGAAATCAATTATGGAGAAGATTCTAATGAAGAGACCAAAGAAACAAACATAGATCCTTTCTAGGGAGGCAAAGACTTCACAAAAAGTGAACACGAAGATGATGAGAATATGGAAAAATTGAAGCATGCTGGAAAAAAATAGCAAGCTCAAAACAAAAAAAATTAAAATTAAAAAACAAATTGAGTAGTTGCGAACAAAAGAATCATGATCTTGAAAATACAATTAACAACTTGAAGGAGCAGTTAGATAAGAATAATGAAGATTATGAGAAATCAATGGAAAAATTGGATCACACAAGAAAGGAGCTAACATTGAAAATCGAAAAAAATGGAGAAATTTGAAAGAAGTACGGAAATGTTATATTAAATTTTTAGCAATCATAGATCACCTACCAATAAGACAGGACTTGGATACAATAACATTTTTAAGACAAGAGACATAGATAAAAAGGACAAGAAATATTAAGGAAATTCTAGAACCTATGAAAATACCTTAAGAAGTGGAATCAACAATAAAAATGGAGTTGAAGAACAACATGAACAGGACACCTCTAGCTGGAATAGAAGATCATAATTCAGAAGGGGTGAGACACCAAGAAGGTCCTTTCCTACCAGGTATGAGAATATTTTTCTTGGTCATTGTTATACTTTCTAAAACTATGGACACAACGCAATTCATTGTAAAATCATCACAAGAAACATCTTATTAGAAACATAAATGATTATGGATATCCAAGGGAAAATCATGTAAACAATAGATCTGGAAATTTGTATGGATCTATCAACAAAAATTACAATCCATTTGATCCACTGATGGATCAAAATATTCTATACTACAAATGCAATAATCTTGGTCACAAAGAATGTGATTGCAAATATATGAAAAAAGATTATCCTGTTAGCACTCTGTAAATTTTGTTTGGTTGAATAGACAAACGACAGAGGCAATTGTTTCAACCAACTTTAGAGCTGAGGCACTAGCCTTCTCAACTCAGAGAGGGCTCTCTCATGTCACTTGATGTTTCTTTGGAAATCGGTGGCTAGATTTGGTTTGGTTTGGTGGTTTTCAATAAAGTTGTTGGGAAGGAAGGGGAGGAACACTTTGGGCTATGGATTCAAAATTCTAAAATTGAATGAAAACATTGACTGGTAGAACTCTCCAAAGGATAAAGGCTAAATGAGGCAATGAATCTGATTTATAACTTGAATTTAATTAGAGTGGTAAGAGGAAAGAGAAACAGATAACTGCATTAGAGTATTTCGAAAATGAATTCTGAATTAGCTAAGAGGAAACATACATAGTTTAAATTGCTTAATCCAAGAGCATCAAATGATAAATTCTGGGCTTTTAACTCTCCAATTTAAACAGAAAAAAAATGTATATGGCATAAAATATTACAGGAAACAAATACAATGAGGGAAGACAAAGCTCATATCACCACCATTAGAATCTTTTCATAGAGACTTCAAAGTTGCTGCATATGTATTCAATTCAGCCCTAGAAAATTACAATGAAGTTCAGAACAACTAGAACTATGCCCTTGCACTTCTGCCCACCACTTAATACACTCAGATCCTGTAATACTTATACAATTCGAGTTCCTTTGGTGTGTAACTGATTACAATAACTGAAATGAAATGTTTCAACTTCTACAATGATTACAAATGACACTTTTCAGAAAAACGTTTCATGATCCCTACAGATTCCTCTGATGCTCCAGCTCCTTCCTCTGCCACGTTCTCTTTGAAATTTCACTCATACTCTTTCAAATATAATTGCATTTATCCATATTCTCATAATATATTTGAAATAAAAAATAATTCCCAAATATTTTCTATCATGTAGAATTAAATTTCCATAATTTAATTCATGCCCGTGGTTCTTTAAAACCATGTCTTGTTTTTCCCAATTCACCATTTCACTGTAAAAAACATTTAATGTTACCATTTCACATGAAAAACATTTACTGTGTTATGTTTTTCCAATTTACCATTTCACTGTGAAAAAAACATTTACTGTGTGTTTTTTCCAATTTATCGTCTTTGGTAAAATGCCTTTTATCTTCTTCTTTTATTTCTTAAAACATTTGGATAAAGAATTATCTAGGTCTTCTTTCACATGCATCTTCCCATTTAAATCCGTTTTCATGGAAATAAAAATTAATCTCTTTGATTTGTAAAATGTGAATTTTACCTCTATAAAACAATTTCATCGCGAGGAAGAATTTATTTTATTGGAAATCCCATAATCATTATTGAAATGTACTCCTGGAAAAATGTCACACATAAACAATATGATAAATGTTTTCATTTATTACATCGGGCTTTGGTTGGAGTGATTTAATACAAACTACTTTTACCTCTGATGTGCTCCACGTAAAAACACGTGTCCAGGAAAGAAACCACGGTAGTATTCCCCGAACCAACTTCGCATAATTAAACTTCGTGCTATTTCGCCACCTGATATGTGCCTTAGCCATTGATCCATGCCGTTTCAAGATATACAGTCTCTTGGGTCCTACCTTTCATGCCTCTGCCATATTTTTCTATATGCCGCCATATGTGACCTTATCCCCCAAACTATCATGCTTCCATAGAGATGTATCTCTTTGCTAAATTTTAGAGACTTGGATCCTATCTGAAAATTGTTATGGTCATAACAAATCCTATGCCAACCATATTATGGAAAAGGAAAGAGAATCCAAACAAGGAAAATTTTTGATTAGCACTGATTTTTGAACATAAATAAGATGAACGATACATAGACAGTGGTTTCTCAACACACATGACTGGGGATCGAAGCAAATTCATCAGCCTAAATAAAGAGAAAAGTGGCAAAGTGGCATTTGGAAATGACTCCTCTGTCAAAATACTTGGAAAATATGTAGTGAGTCTTGGAAGTGAAAATATAAAAGAAGAAAATGTCTTACTGGTTGAAGAGTTGAAGCATAATCTCCTTAGTTTCAGTAAAATATGTGATCAAGGATACAATCTTGAGTTTGACTCATGAATATGTGAAATCAGAGAAGAATACTCAGGAAAACTGGTTGCAACAACAATAAGAATACCAAATAAGATATACATCCTAGACAAAGAGGAAAGAAAGAAAATTAAAGTCACACAAAAAAGATCCAAGGAATGAAAGGATAAGAAGACAAAAAAGGAAGGAGAATTATTATTGAGCACCATGGGGGAGAATCCCTAAAGAGAACAATCACCCTTTTCCATTGATGTCAAAGGGGGAGAGAACAATCAAGACCATGATGAAATGGGTGTATATTTTAACCTTGTACAATATTTTATTGCAAACATATTTTCAATAAAAGAATAGAAAAGATACAACGAAAAATGCATACATTACACAGATATTTTTTCCCTGGAAACCCAAATCGGGAAAACCAACATATTCTATATTCATTCATAGTGATACATTGTTTACAATACAATATACATATAGGATCCAACGACATCCAAAACCCTAATCCAATGACTTGGATTAGTCAAAAACCCTAATTCCTTAACCAAAAATAGAAAAAACATTGAAAAAAACCATGTGCCAAAAAAACCGCCCAACAATGGACATGAAAATCAAGGTGACATGAAAAATGAGGAAAAATTGTGACACGTTTCTTAAGGAAAATAATTCTCGAGGGAATTTCCATCGAACCCCATGCATGGGGGCTATCACCCTCCTACAACTCTCAAAGGGAGGGCCTAGTGCCCCCCCCTAAAACCCCCCTGCAGGCTCGGTGCAACGTAGAAGACACTAGGGCTAGTCATGCAAAGAATATAACAAATACCTAACATTCTCCCACTTGTTGTTTTCTTTTCATGCGGGGGGTTACAGGGACACATAGTCAACAATCTAGGGAAACAATGCCCATGGATCCTCTACACCAAGAGAACTTCTCAATTCTCACATATTTTGTTAATGAATCTACAACATTCTTCAAAGTGTCCACCTTCATCAACACCACTTTATTTTCGTCGACAATGTCTCTCACAAAGTGATATTGAATATCCATATGATTTGTCTTTGAATGACAAGCCGGGTTCTTCGCCAACAAATTGCACTCTGACTATCACAATATATCATTACAACTTTTTGTACCAACCCAATACCATAACACAATCTTTGTAACCATAGTGCTTCCTTACTTGCATGAGTGGTTTCCATGTATTCAACTTCTATAGTTGAAATTTCCACTACAACCTATCTTTTTCTCATCCAAATGATTGCTACTCTGAACAGGTTAAACACATACCCGATTGTAGATCTCCTATGATCCATATCTCCATCCCAGTCTGCATCGAAAAAGATATATATGTCCAACACTCTGCCCAATCCTGGTCTTCCTTTGTAGCACAATCAATATCTAGCGGTGCCACGCAAATACCAGAAACCCTTTTTACTGTTGTCCAATGATCCTTCTCTGGTTTTGACATATACCTGCTCAAAACGCCCACTGCATGTGCAATGTTCATTCTAGTACAAACCATTGCATAGATCAAACTTCCAACTGCACTCACATATGGAACACGAGACATGTCCTCCTCCTCTTCCTGTGTCTTGGGACACTGATCCACATACAACTTTACACCAATAGGAATAGGGACCTTAACCGGTTTACATTCCTGAATATTTAACCTCTACAATATTGTCTCGACATATTTTTTCTAATTTAATTAGATTTTCCTATTTTTTTTATCTCTTTTAATTTCCATGCCCAAAATCAAATTTGAAGCACCGAGATCCTTCATGTCAAATTTAGAGAAAATCTGAGTTTTCACATCCTAGATAATCTCCTTGTTGTTTCCTATCAGCAACATGTCATCCACATACAAGACCAAATAAATCAAATGATCAATAAATAATTTAAAATGCACATAATGATCCTCCTTGGTGATTGTTTTAAACCATACATGGACTTTTTCATCTTGCATACCAGCTCCTTCTTTCCCTTCACAACAAATCCTTTTGGATGCTTCATGTAGATTTCTTCTTCCAGATCCCCATGTAGGAATGTTGTCTTCACATCCATCTATTCTCTTTCAAAATAAAATGCAATAGCAATAGATAACAAAAATATTATAGAAGTTAACTTGGCGACAGGAGAAAAAATCTCACCAAAATAAATTCTCTCAACCTGGGAATAACCCTTTGCTACTAACCGAGCTTTGTATTTCTCCACTTTTCCTTCTACATTCAATTTTTTTTTAAATACCCATTTCCTTCCAATGGGATTTATTCCAATCAAAAAATCCACTAGATCCCAAGCCTCATTCTTATCCAAGGCTTCCATTTCTTCATCCATGGAATTTTTCCAAAGATTTCCATCCTCTGAATCCACTGCCTCCCTGACAGTTCTAGTATCATCATCATTAATAAATAGAGAAAAAATTGAATAATATTTTTTCTTTATTAATCCCCCCGCCCTCATATATGAGGGCAGGGCAGGGCAAGATAGAAATCAGAGGGAGTATACCTTTCTGGTAGCCTTCTTTCTCGAACCAATCTCCTCAATATTGGAGTATGAGGATCTTATTTTTATGATTCATGTTCTTTTGTAGAGTTTGATTCATCATCCTTTACATCAAACTCTATTTTCTTTGGTTCTTCCTTACTTGGTAGGAATTCCTGTTTAAAAACATCCTTCATTTCTCTAAATACCACATCTCGACTATACACAACATTATTATTTTATGGGTTCCAAATCTTATAGCCTTTGAGACCATATTTATACCCAATAAAGACACATTTTTCATCCTTCTTATCTAGCTTACTCATGTTTTCCTTTGGAACATGAACATATGCCTCACAACCAAATACCTTGAGATGTGTGAGAGAAGGATTCTTACCAATCCATACCTCTTATGGAGTCTTGTTATCCAGCACTGATGAGGGTGATCTGTTGACCAGGTAACATGCAATACCCATTGTCTCTTCCCATAATTCTTGCCATAATCTGGCACCACTGAGCATGAACCTTGATTTTTCCATCAACGTCATGTTCATAATTTTTGCAACTCCATTCTGTTGAGGTTTATATGGAGTAGTCTTCTGCCTTTCTATACCAAATTTCTTACAAATTATTCAAATTCATTCTCGCGGAACTCTTCACCATTATCTATTCTCAACACCTTAATTATTTTCTCTATTTGATTCTCAACAAGAAACTTAAACTTTTTAAACATGTCAAAGACTTCAAATTTATTCCTGAGGAAATATATCCAAGTATTCCTCTAGAATTCATCTATAAATGACACATAGTAAACAAATTTTCCCAATGATGGAACCGACACAGGTCCAAACGCATCACTCTGAACTAGTTGTAAAATTCCTTCTTCCCTCGTTGCACTAGAGGGGAATCTTACCCGATTCTTGTTCCCATATACACAATGTTCAAAGAAATCAAAATCCAGATAGAAGTTAGACATACCTTCAACCATACCTCTATTGTGTAGTAGTCGAAGACACTTCCCTCTAATATCCCCAATCTTTGATGCCACGGCATAACCTTTTCTCCAGAGACTGTAGGAGTTCTTTCTTCTTCAACTCCAATATCAGGAACAATGAAACTATTACCCCCATCACTAATGGTGCTTCCTTGCATCCTATAAATAGTTCCAAACCGAACTCACTTCAACAACACCATTGCTCCTCGAACCATCACGCATGTTTCTTTTTAAAATATTGTTTTTACCCCTGCATCACCCATTTTTCTTGCAAAAATCAAATTTATGGCCAAACTTGGGATGTGCAGAACACCAGGTAGTGTTCTAATTATTCCATCTATGAGCCTCAAATTGAATTTTCCTCATCCAATGATTTTGGTTGTCGAGTCATCACGTAGGAAAATATTGTCTCCATCATACCTTTCATATTCACAGAGCCACTCCCTGTGGGGAATCATCTGAACGGATGCACCTGATTCAACCAACCATGCATCATGATCTACATGTGTGCTTGAAGAATCCAAGTACACATCCCCTCATTTTTCCTTGGAGGTATTTTCTTATGTAGAAGGATATTCTTTTGATCCCTTCTTATTCTCAATTTTGGATCTACATTGCTTCTTGTAGTGCTCTTCTTTTCCACATGTCCGACATACCTTTACAAGCTTTCCAGGAGATTTATATCTACCTTTAGACTTCGATCTCCCACTTGAGGACTTAGATCTATTTCTTTCCTGGGAGCGTCCTCTTGCAAATAATGAATATGTGTTTTATCCTTCCATGTTCTTTCATCTCATCTCCTCCGAGAACAAGGATGAGACCACTTCATCAAACCTCAAGGAAGTTGTATTACTACCTATGGCCACAACAAGACTATACCACGAGTCTGGTAAAAAGCACAATAAACTGATACACTTATCTTCATCTGAAATTTTAATCTCAACATATACTAACTGACTTACCATAGTATTGAAGGCGTTCAAATGCTCTGCCACCGAGTCTCCATCTCTTNCTCCATCTCTGTAATACCCCTAGGATGAACCCCAAATTTTAAATGCAAATGTACTTAAGCTGGTCAGTTGTTTTATATCATTTTTCATGCACCTTCCATGGTATAGTGCGCACATGTACTGTGCACTAAAATGATGAAGTGTGCACATTCCAGGATACCATGCGCAACAAACTTAAGTTCACACGATTTTGAGGCGAGGGATCCTTTGTGTATATGTTGTGTTTTATAGGCCGGTGAGATAATTATTATAATGTAGCAGGCTTATGTGTTGAATTAGGCCAGAGAGCCTAGATGTTAAAGTCCAGTGAGCCTATTTTTGTATATGTCTTATCATTAATATAATACATATCTACACATAGAATGATCATGATAAAAGAGTATGGGGGACTAAACTCCACTAGTTAGAGAAAGGGGGATACAAGTTAAGGATAAGGGGCTAAGTTAGGGAGTTTAAGCGAAAAAGAAATATTATAGTAATATTCCTTAAAGTATAAAGTATGGATAATTATTTTATCCTAATTTCTAAGGATGGGGACAATTGGGCCAAAGTAGTTCTCAACATGACAAGTGTCAAGTTGGGAACATGCATACATATAGTTTGGACTTAGTGCATTTTCCATTCATTCTATCATCATTCACTGACTCATTCAATTGTCCTCCATACCTTTCTATTACTATCATTGTACTTGTATTGTACCCATACCTGTACCTGTACATATACTTGGTTAGCTCAGGGTATGGACAAAAGAAGCGGATTGTCAGGCCCATGGGATATTGAGGAGGCGGGTTGTCAGGCCTATGAGAAATTCTTTCTAGGTGAGAGAATTGTTGGGAATTGATTTCCCAAAGGTTCCAAACTGCAGCTATAGGGATTTGAGACTTCCTGTCTGGCCTGTTGTTGAAGCCCCAGAAAGGAAGTGGGTTAGTCAAAGGAATTTTAAGAACAGAAGGGACACACTTCCTGGGGTGGGACATGAATGTGGGGAATGAGGGACTGTAGGTTTTTTTTTTGAGTTGGCATCTGTGACAAATTTTTTACGTTTGTATGAGATACATCACCCTGGTTAGGAATCCCTTTACCCAGGTGGAGTTTAGTCCCAACTCGGGGGTGACCCACTGTTGAGAGTGATGAGCAACATGGTCTAAGGATGGGAGGTTCATGGAAGGTCTGCACGCAGTTGGTGATATTTTTACCAAGATAAGTGTCAATTGTGTGTTAAATTACATGTTGCATTATTATTTATGTGTATTTTTATGGGTTTTTCCTCTGTGTGTTGCAAGTGTATTTTTATTATTATTCTATATGAATCTGTGCATTTGCATAATGTATTTGTTTGTTTAAAATTTTATATATAAATTTTCACATGGATTTCTATGTGTATATGTTTTAATTTTGTATACAATTCAAAAGTTTGTATGTGGCATTGCCCAGTTGGATGTTGGGGATGTTACAATATTGTATCAGAGCTCCAATTTTCAACATTGAGCCTGGATGGGCCGAGCAAGTTGAATTGAAGTAAAATTTTACAGAGAATTGTTTCGAAGTGGCCAAATTTCAAGTTACAGAGTGTCCATGGTAGAAAGTAGAAGCAATTTCATGGAATTGGGAAAAAGCCCCAATTTATGTTGTTAAATTCATGGGAAAATTGAGAAATTTGGCCAAGTGGTGAGATATTCTTAATTTAATATATTTTGTATAAAATTGAGACCTATAATTGGTCGAATTTGAAGTTACAGGGAAGCCATGACAGATGGAGCGAGATTAGTTGATTAAAATTCTCAATTCGTGAATTGATTTTGAAAAACAAAATTGTTCCAGGAATGTCAACCAGCAGTCATTTATTGTTGTAGAGGTTGAATTGGTGTTATTGGGGTGAAATTGAACAAATTTCATAGTTGGAGAATGTCTACGGTGAAAATTGGGAAAATTTTGGCAAAAGCCCCAATTTCTGTAGCGGAATTCACAAGGAATTGATGTGCATAAAACTGAATGTGTGCAGGTGTGCGCACTAAAAATGCATGATGCGCAGTGAAAATATTGTGATGTGTGGAAAATAAGGGTGTGTGGGTGTGCGCACTAAAATTTGGCGTTGCACGATGTAGAATGGTAATGTGTGGAAAATATTGGTGCATGGGTGTGCACACTTAAATTTGGCGTTGCGCGGTGCAAAGTGGTAATGCACAGGAAATATTGTTGCGCCTGTGTGCGCACTTAAATTTGGCGTTGCGTGGTGCATAGTGGTAATGTACGAAAAATAATGGTGTACATATGTGTGCACTAAATTTAGCACTACGCGGTGGGGATTGTGCACACACATAGTATTGGCATGCATGGTCTACGCAGTATTGGCAGAGTGCAGAGGAATTTTGTTGGTGTGCATGCAACATAGGTATATTCCTGTCATGTGGAAGTTTAATTAATGGTGCGGCGCAAAAAGTATTGGTGTGCGGTGGGAGCATACTAAAATTTGGCATGGTGCGACACGTAGAGTACAATGCACTCAACGTGTATTAGTGCATGAACCAAAATTGTGCGCGGTAGATATTGGCGTGCAACACAAAAGTAGTGTGTGCCAAATATTGACACGACAGAGAAGTGATCCACATTTTTTATAGGTGCGTGGAGAATGCACTACCTTATGGTGTTGATGCGCATGCTAAATATGGGTGTATATTTTGAAATTTGTGCACGTGAAGTTGTTTGGATGGTGTACAATAGGAGAAAACCAGTGAATTTCTGCGACATTTTATATTGTTTGAAGGTCATCTTTTTGCAGTGAATTTTTGAGGTCGTAAACAACATTTTTAGCCACTCAAAAACCCCGAGAACTGAGTGTACCAATGTACACTTAGTCTCTATAGCTCAAATGAAAGAGCCTAGAGAGAGATTTATAATGGTGTAAATCATTCGTCAAACGAAGCTCTTATGAGGAAGTTATAGGACAAACAATGGAGGGTAAATTTTAAGACCCAAATAACTTCGAAGGGCCATAACTTTCTACTTCAGAATCATATTGAGGCGCAAAAGAAGTCTATGGAAACATATTGAACCATATAAGACAATATTGGAGCTGAATTAAAATTCTGGGCATGTTAAAAATGTTTAAGATGGCACAAAAGGTACATGTAGCGTTCCAGACCAAAAACACTAATTGGCCTAGAACTTCAATAGGTTGTAACTAGTAGCCTAGGACCCAGAAAGAGGTGAAATTTGATAGAATATCCAAAATATGTCTATGAAGAAAAAAATTGAGATCTTACCAAAAATCTAATGGATTAGGTGAAAAAATCCATAATTACAACGCATATTTTGCACCAAGTTGAAGTGTTTACAAGAGAAATTAATGGACAATTTTCAAATGACCGTAACTTTCTGCTCAAGACTCAGCACTGAGAAAGGGAGCAATCATTAGAAAGGTCTTCGATAGAGGAGTCTAATTATCCACCTAGAAAATTGATTTGGGAAGTTAGTTTTCACAAGAGATCAGAAGAAGGAATTATGATGCATGATTGGAACAGAGTTGTACATAATTTCATAAATTTGTTAAATTATTTAGCCTAACAAATTTTGTTGACAACACATTTTTGCAGAGTTAATTTTTTTTAGTTATTAATAGGTGAGAAGGTTGAAATTTAGTTAAATATAAGTTGAGGTACTAAGGGAAAGAGTGTTATGACAAAAGTCTTTCATAATATGTGTTGGACAACTGAGAGGGGTGGGGGTGAATCAGTTGTTACTGTTCTTAAACAATTATGCCCATTTTGAACTCTTTACAGATCACTCAATGATGATCATAATAAAGCAGGGAAGTAAGCAATAGAATATTCAACATCAATCACACACATTAAATATACAGAGACAAATATTTCCTGAGGAAACCCATAAAGGGAAAAACCTCTTCTTCTTGATATGATAAGTAATCTTTATTTTCTATACATTATCATTCTATGAGATCCAACTCCTCTTGAAGCTACAACCTCTGTTTTGTAAGAAACAACTTGTTGAGAGCACCAACTCTCTGGTTTCTCTAACACCCACTAGAAGGAAGCACCAACTCCCTGAGTGTTCCAGCACCAGCTGGATGGAAGCACTAACTTCCAGTTAAATAGGAACCAACCTGTATAACAGAGAACAATAGTTCTCCCTTGCACCACCCTGCCACCCTTGTTTTTCTAGCTGCAACCAGATGGAAGCTACAACTCCCTGTGTTCAAGAACCCACTTGAAACTTTGAGGACACTAGTCCTCCTTAGCACCTCCCTACCACCCTGAAATATAAATATTTTCTTTCTTAAATTTATCACAGTGATACAACATTTATCAATGGCTTACCAGTCTCATCAATTTTCTGCTACACTTCTTTGTTCTACCTACATCAGTGTCTTTCTGCTCAGATACCCTGCGCTTTCTGTTCTTCTATGTTTTATACTTTGTATTCCATCTGCATTCTATGTGCTATGCCTCTGCATACTCTTCATTGCATCACTATTTTTCCCTATAGGTTGTTCATTGTGTATCTTCCTCACAACTGCCTAACTAACCAACATAATCACCTCACTTCTCTGTTCTGCATGTTTTTCTCATGTTGAGTCCTCTGCCTGATCATCATGTAAACTCTTTGTCATCCCTTGTGGTTAGCTCAATGTGTTCATCATCAGTGGGCGTTATGATGAGATTCCTTAGATTCTCTGGTAGTTGAAATTCTTTGTCTACTCTATCAGTTATAGCTAGTCAATTATGGTTTCTTTGGATTCTAAGCCACTTCCTTCACGTGATCACTGGTAGTGAGCATACGCCTGGGCTTAACGAGCGCTTGAGTGCTTATCAATTCAACGAACATGATTCATTCTCCTAAAATGGACGATTTTCGTAACTTCGACACTTTTCCCTTCAAAACTTTTGGGTTTCAAGCCTTTCGAAACTTCTGAATCAAAATTCCTTAACAGATCAGATGGTTTACATTCATTTCGCGAAAACGGATCAATCGTCATATTTGATACTTAGAAGGCTTAACCTGATGACCAAGACTTAATCAGCCATTGAGATGGATGGATAGCTTTTACTCTGGATCTTTGGCTATTACACTTATGCTATCCTTCAATTGTATCTTGATCAATGGTTGAGAGTGCACCCGACATCAGATTGATGGTTGATATCTCCTACGGGTCTCCGGACTTCGGAGATTTCAAATCTTAACCCATTCTTTTCTCCATATGTCAATCTTACAAAGTTGTCAATCCACTGACATGTGTCCCTTTTGGATCAATGTTCGAGATCTCCTTCAACTCTCCAGACTTTGGAGATTTCAAATCTCAAACCCTTTCTTTCCTCCGGAGCGATGTCACTTACTTACGTCACTTGATGATGTGTCATGAGCCTAGTAGCTGCTACGTGTCACTCGGATTTTTTATTTCCACGTACCTGAAATGCGAATCAACTTGACACTTGTCATTGTCTGATTGTGCCATGTGTCCTTGCAGACATAGTCTTGCTGATGTGATATGCTGATGTGGTATTTTGACACAGTCTACTAACCAACAACGTTGATTCAACGGTCCTCGTATGTCCTTCAAATCCGATGGTCCTTATTCATTTCGGATTTCTGGGCTTTGGGTTTTTCCAATATCAAACTTTCTGGATCGTAACCTCCTCGTATCTTTATATCCGAAGTGAATCCTGTTCGTTGATCAGAATCTTAGATCGAATGCTCCATCTTTCTGTTATGTATCTCTTCTAGTGCATCATGTCCTTCCACTTGGAATGATCCAACGACTGACGGAAATTCACATTTCAGGAATTTCAAATCTCAAGCTCTCTAGAGTGTAACCTCCTTGCATCTTTAGATCTGAAGTGAATGTTGTTCGTCGATCATGAACTTAAATCGATGAATCGATCTTTCTGTGATGCAGATTTGCTGGATTATCCTGTCCTTCCATTTGGAATGATCCAACAGTTGATGAAAATTCGCATTTCAGGAATTTCAAATCTCAATCTCTCTAGAGTGTAACCTCCTCGCGTCTTTAGATCTGAAGTGAATGTTGTTCGTCGATCATGAACTTAGATCCTCGGCTCGATCTTTTTGCGATGCGACTTTTTTGGCTTATCCTATCCTTCCACTCAAAAATGATCCAACGGTCATGAGGACACTTGAAGCAGATCAATGGTCGATGATGATTATTGAACCACAACTTGCAAGTGATTTAACTGAACACCCAAACTACACAATTTGAAGTTGTGCATTGTTAGTGAGTCAACCACAATCATCAATATTCGAATCTATAAGATTGGATGCTTCTGACTAATTGCAGGATTGGAACAGGCGCGATGTTTAATTCTCCTTTCAATATCCATAATTCATCTGTGTCGTAGATTTGGTGATTGCACATCCGACAGTCACGATTTAATCTGACTTAAAATCATTGTTTATTGGATCAACCACAATCATAGATCTTTGAAGCTATGATATCTAACGATCTAGATAGATTGTAGGATTGTAACTAGTGAGCAGTTTAATTCAGTTTTCGCTCCCTGTAATTCATCCCTGTTGTATATCTGGCTTGCAAATTCGACGATCTTGATTTGATCTAAGATTTATCGCGCCATATCTTCTGAGATTTTATTCCTTCTACACACTCTACCTGTAATCATGCCATCATCATTGTTGTTCTTTCCATCAATGACAAGCACGTGATTTCCTATAAACCATGCCAACAATTTCCCCCTTTGGCATTGATGGAAACCCTAAAAAGTTGCACTATTATGCTTGGACCTCCAACTATAGCATCCATACCACTCCTTTTGTCTCCCTTTGACATCAATGTCAAAGAGAACATGCTCCCTATGAGCTATTGCAGTATGTTTTAGAGGTATAAGATATTCAAAAAATACATACTCCCCTTGACAGGATGGACTCTCTTAGGTTGATAATGGGTTCACGCCCAACTTCTGGCGTAGATACTCAAACTGAGATTTTGCAAGCAGTTTAGTGAAGATATCAAAAATCTGATCTTTGGATGGAATATAATTCAAAGAAACAACAATTTTGGTCACATGTTCCCTCAAGAAGTGATACTTGATGGGTATATGCTTGGTATTGGAGTGAAATACAGGATTCTTTGACACACTGATTGCACTAGGATTATCACAATGACTTGGGATCGGTGCAGTATATTTTACCTCCAAGTATGCAAGTGTCTGAATCATCCATAATACTTGGGTACAACAAGAAGCATCTGTAATGTACTCAGATTCTGTAGTCTATAAGGAAATGGAACCTTGCTTCTGGCTCAACCATGATACAAGGGAATCTCCTAAGAAGAATGCACCTCCACTCGTGCTTTTCTTTTCATCCGTACAGTTAGACCAATCAACATACGAATAGATTGATAGTTTAAAATTTTGATTCCTAGGATACCATAGGTTGTAGTCCATTGTTCTTTTCAAGTATCTGAATATTCTTTTGACAACTAACAAATGAATTTGTTTAGGTGCAGCCTGGTACCTTCCTACCATTCCAACAACATGCATTATGTCTGTACAGGATGTTGTGATGTACAATAGGTTGTCTATCATAGACCTATATGAAATCTGATCAACATCAGGTGAATCATCATCATTTCCTAACTTACATCCAGTGACCATAGGTGTACTCATAGGTTTAGAATCTTCCATTTGAAACCTTTTCAACATTTCTCTTAGATATTTTTCTTGAGAAATAAATATTCCTTCAAACCTTTGAGTAATTTGTAGGCCAAGAAAAAATGGCAGTTCCCCTATCATAGACATTTCAAATTCAGACCGCATGGCAGAAGAAAACCATTGTACCAATGAATCATTATTACTACCGAAGATGATGTCATCTACATAGACCAACACAATGAGCAGATCATTACCCTTTGTTTTGATATATAGATTTTTGTCAATTGTTCCTCTCTTGAACCCTTTGTCTTGTCGATACGTATCCAGTCTGTGATACCAAGCACAAGGAGCTTGTTTCAACCCATAGAAGGCTATCTTTAGCTTGCATACAAGGTCAAGGTAATCTGATAGTTGGAAACCTTCTGGTTGTTCCATATAGACTTATTCTTTTAGATTTCCATTTAGAAAAGTTGAATTGACATCCATTTGATAGAATTTAAAATTATTATTACAAGCATAGGAAAGAAACATTCTAATAGCTTCTAATATTTCTATGAGCACAAATGTTTCATCAAAATCCAATCCTTCTATTTGAGCATACCCTTTACAGACCAATCTGGATTTATTCTTGATAATTTGTCCTTGTTCATTCATTTTATTTCTAAACACCCATTTGGAGCCAATTACATTCTTATCTGTCGGTCTAGGAACAAGCTCCCAAGTATTGTTCTTCTCAATCTGATCCAGTTCCTCATTCATTGATTTTAACCAATTTACATCTTCACTGGATTCATTGAAGTTCTTGGGTTCCACCATGGATATGAAGGCCATATGTGATTTCTCAGTGTCTTTGATTATCATTATCCTAGTTTGTACACCTTTATCTTTCTCACCAATTATCTAACTTTTAGGATGATTCTTTTAATTAATTCTGGAGGAGGAATTTGATGTTGATTGTTGTCCTGACTCTTCTTGTCTAGGTGTCTCTTCTCCATCTAATTATTGGACCTATCCATATTTATTTTCAGCTGTGTCCTTTGTAGTAGACTCAATATTTCTCACCTCCCTTACTGGGACTCCTTCATCAATCTTTAAATCAATGCAATCAACTAATTTATGCAATCTTTTATTAAAGAATCTGTATCCTTTACTATTGGTAGCATATCCTAAGAAGATGCCTTCATCATCCCTATCATCATACTTGCCAAGTTTTTCATTATTATTCTTTATGTAGCACTTACTCCCAAAGACTTTGAAGTGTTTGATTGAAGCAGGTCTTCCATGCCACAGTTCATAAGGTGTCTTGTCACTATGTGGTCTGAGGTGGGCTTTGTTAAGAATATGGATTGTTGTGTGTATTTCTTCCACCCAGTAAGTTTGACCAATGTTCTTCTCATTCATCATTGACCTAGCCATTTGCTAAACTATTCTGTTTTTCCTCTCAACTACTCCATTTCATTGTGGAGTTCCTGGGATTGTGTATTCTCTCTTGATCCCATGTTTATCACAGAATTCCTTGAAATCACTTGACATAAATTCTCCTCCCCTATCTGATCTTACTTCCTTTAACCTCTTTCCTATTTTATTCTCAGTTAAAGCCTTAAATATTTTAAATTTCTCAAATTCTTAAGCTTTTTCTTTGAGAAAAGCAACCTAGGTAAGTCTGGAGTAATCATCAGTGATCAACATAAAGAAGTTTTCCTTCCCTATGCCTTCTTGTCTTGATGGTCCCCATAAATCCATATGAACTAATTGGAGTGTTTTCTCTATTGAAGTAGAGCTCTTGGATTTAAATTGTGTCCTGGTTAGCTTTCCTACTTGGCAGGGTTTACACACAAAGTCTTGTGGCTTTGATATTCTTGGAAGATCTTTTACTGCCTCAAGATTTTTGAGCTTGATTAAGTGGTCAAAGTTTAGATGTCCAAGTCTCCTATGCCA